>JBBPJO010000053.1:0-43309 GCA_038088815.1 Boletus nobilissimus | reverse complement strand
CGACGATTGAGTTCTTCGGTCTGGAACGCAGCTTTGACCTTATCCTTGTCCAGATCAGTGATGAGGGCAAGAGAGGATGTGAAGTGGTAGTATTCTGGTCCAAGAGCGCGAATCATGGCCATGCAAGCGAGTTCATCGTCGAGATTGGTCAAGGTGAAGGTAGAAGTTCGCAGCTCCTTGATCCTGGTGATGGAATCCTCAACTCGAGCAGTTAGGGCAGTCAAAGGCTCTTCAGGACGCTTCCTAATCATTAGCTAAAGAACTCATCATAGGCGACAAAACGAGTTCCAGGCTTCTTCTGGATATAGAAGGTCTGGTCCAAGCGGCGGCAGGATCGTCCTGCTTGCTCCTAATGTGCGCTCTCTGCTCTGGGGCGATGTTGAGCATGAGTTCACCAGCAGCCTTGTCCTGCTTGACATCCCCATGCATCCTGCTCAGTTCCAGCTGTAGTAGGTCGCACTTCCTTGTTGTCAACGAGTCTCCAGAGGCCTGTCGAGCGCAGTAGGGCCTTCATTTCTTCGCTCCAGGTGATGTAGTTTGTACCATCAAGAGCTTTGATGCGATGGGAGGCTTGCTCAGAAGACATGATGGATAGATATGGTAGTGTTCGACGATGGGAAGGGTATAGCGAGGTGGGAACGACGACTCGTGCTTTGCGAATAGGATGGACGGGTAGATCAGGTCACAGGCAGCAACGTTCAGTAGGGGTGTGATGAGGATTGAGCAAGAGGATCGAAGATATAGGTCGATGTTTGGAAAGAGGGGCTCCAGAAAGATTGGGCCGTTGAGAGGCAATGCAACAACGATTCCAACAGAGAATGCGTGCGCTAGGACACTTGAGAGGACGTAGATGATGATGGAATGAAGAATGAGGGGTATTGGACCAGAGGCCGTTGAGTTATGATAGGCTAAAAATTGGGTGAAGCGCACTATGAGGCCAAGATGCTTTCCAATGGTATAACTCGTGATCCCAATGACGGATCAACACGAAAATCGGTCCACAGAGGGATCTGATGATGGGGAATCGAATGGTATTGTTTTTGAGGCGTGGATCTGAGTTGATCTTGTGCGATGATGGCTAGAGCGCAGGGCTCATAACCTGTTAAGAGTGAAAATGCTAGTTGAAGAGGACTAGCCACTTGCTGGATCAACTCAGGACGACTCTGGAGTCCACAGTGAGTAACCAAAGGATACAATGTGGCGCTCCAGGGAGTAACTGCGCTTCAAAGTAAACAACTGTAAATAGATCAGCCACAATGGACTGGGAGGCGCAAAGGTAATGTCCTGTATGGGTAGAAACATCACAACAAGGTAAAGAGAAGCTGAAAAGTGGTAGGTAAGTAAAGTGACCATGGAGAACAACATGGGCACGATTAGAATGAGAAATGAATGATGAATGAGGTGCGAAATCAACAAAACTAACATCTTTTGAGCTCGTGGATGACATCGTGAGCGCACGCTCGCACTTCCTGGATTGTTTGAGAGTGCAAGCACGATGGGGAGACAGGAGTATCTGTGTGGCAACTACATTAGCTGTTGTGGCAGGAGGTGTACTGTCATTGTTGTTGTTGTTGTTGTTCTCATTCAACATAGTATACCTTTCCATTATTTCATGCTCAACACGATGTGGTGATGGTGCTTCACTGGTTTCTTCCATCTCATTGACTTCGTCGAGTGCAGGACTCAGATGAGGTCGGTGTATTACGGGGATGTAGTACTTGGATATCATCTTGGCACAATCAGGTGCTGTGTGAGATATTAGCGACTGTGTGGATATTGAACACAAGGGTTAGGTAGCATCTCAACATGTTCACAATCGGCAACATCATATCTCGCATTTGGATGGGGTGCCGAAATGCGAGATAGAGGTTAGAGAGTCGCAACTCGCATTTGGATGGTGTATCTGAATGCGAGATAGATGTACACAATAAAACTACCTGTTGTAACGCACAGCGTAGCATGCTGCAATACTAAGATACTAAGCTCAAACGAGGACAGAGAAAAGAGCAAGAGTACGAGTGAAGTTTGTAGTCCAAGTGCCGAGCTTCGAGATGATGCAAAGCCTAAGTGGTCTCACCTATTCAGACTCGGTGGTCACTAGAAACAACACTGATATTGCGTAGAACTAGCTTAGGGAAAAGTACAGGAGGGCAAGAGAGCACCCTTTATATATGCTAGGCCCCTTCTAAATAGAGTAATGGTGCGCAGCACCTTTAGTCAATGCGAGTAACTAAAGTATGACTTGATGTGTAGCATAAGAGTCAGTACGAGTCATGACGAGTCAGAAAGAATAAGGCTATGCCACAGGTGGTGAAGTCCGAATAAGGTGACTGTGGCAGAATGGAAAGGAAGTCTAAATATAGGTATAGGTGGGGTGCTGTGTGAGACAGAAATGGAGAAAGATTGAGAGACATATCTGGTATAATGGAGGACGACTCCATTACGAATACAACCACATGCGATGAAGAGAACCAGACTAGAGTTGAGTGAACGAAATGTCAATGGAAAAAGTATACCCCCTCAGTAAACCATAACACCCATATCTTGCATTTGGGTGATGTGTCCGAATGCGAGATAGGGTATACATTGACAGGAGAAGTGTTGACGTGTGGGACATGCTTACCGACTTCTCTGGGACGTAGTGCGAGCTGGTTTGGAGGTGGTGGTTCATTGTCGAGTGAACTGAGGAACTCTCTGGTAGACGTCATAGGAAGATCTCCATCCTTGGAGACCTACGAGGTGTTTTGAGTCAAACCAACATGTCAGTGCAAGTGTGGTGTGATATTAAACAATGACACACAGGTTGACTAACAAGTCCCTCGTCGCCCATCACCTCAGATCCTGGGGGACCTTCTGTTCCTGAATCTTGCCTGTCGTCCTCACTTTCCTCCTGCCTGCTGGACAGGACACCACTTCTATGTTATTTTTTGCTGTTGCTGTTGCTGTCCTCGTCCTCGGCCTTGTCGCTGTCCTTGTTGCTGTGCTTTACTTCATCTTTCTCTTCCTTCCTATCCTCATCCATGCTTGATAAGGATGATGTATCTGCTGCCTCAGGCTTCGGCTTCCCAGTGCTCGGTTTGTGATTCTTCAACCTATGTGTGTAGTATTTCTTAGCAAGATCTTCTAGGTGCCGAATCGATTGAGCCTTCATGGGGATTTCTTGCAGTGAGAACATCCTCAGTACTCTGAGTAAAAATTCCTTGTGGGCATCATTGTCATCATCATCATCATCATGGCTAGCGACAGGAAGCTTGGAATGGATGTTGATATGCAGTTGCTCACTTGGGACCTGTGCTTTGGTTAAATTGAGTGGTATTGTCTGTGTTGCATTCACCCGTTGTCGATATGCATTCAGATTCAACGCCTGCAATGTGGACAATGATGGTAAGCATGTTGTATCATGAACGTCAATGACTCACCTCGACCAACTTATGTAACGCGGTGGCTATGTCCTTGTTGACCATCGGGTTGTCATGCAATTGCGACCTGCCTGTCGTATCATGCCACATCTGCAAAAAGGGAATATGACCATAGCACACTGCCACAGCTTTGTAGTCGATATCGTACTATGTCATCGACAGTGCCTTGGAGCTCCACATCACATGCTACTTGGACTACCATCACAGGCTAAAAGTTTTTGTATGACTACCAGTGTCTAAGTAGTAGTGCCCCAATCCAAACGAACTCAACCATAGTGTAAGAGTCATAATGCATAGTAGCTGGGTATTACAAAATAGTGAGACAATGAAATGATGTGATGTAGTTCCACATTATACTACACAATCCTTGCCAATGTTGATGAATTCGCATCCAAACATTTGCGCAAGGGCAATGCCCCTCTTCATGTCACCGTTAATGCTTGATCAAGTCTATGCTAGTAATGAGAACTTACTGCTTGCCTGCCTGCCCAACCAGCACCGAAAATGCTGATACAAAAGAAAAAATAGGCTGTCAATGATAGGATCACTGGCAGACATGCAACCCATATAATTAAGACTTACCGCCCGCCCACCCACCCACTCCATAGCGCCCCAAGAGTTGCACATGTGTCTACAACACATGCAATCTGTACTGTTCGAAAATCCGAGAGTTAATATACCCATTTAGATAGAATGTTTCAGCTGATGTCATTGTATGGTTATGATTCCAGAGTGGGTTAACCGTGCCACTCGAGAAGTTGGGAACTAGATGGCACGGTTGAACCAGGTGAGATACAGGGACAACAGCTGCATTAGGCCGGTGGTTTCGTGTTGAGCGTGTGATTCGGAACATCCGAACATTGTCATCAATATGGCGTAATGGTTTGAACCAGTGAACATAGGCAAGCGGCTTGGATAATCTTCCCAGATGAGGTGGGAGGTTGAAGATCACACATATCTCAGCGATGCACAGTCCTGTGAGTACTGATTAGATAGAGACTTGGAGATGAATGAAAAAATACCATGGAAGCCACTGTGCTCCCAAGTCTCATCATCAGTTGCAATCAAAACAGTGTCAAAATGATCTGGTGTCGGGGGCTTGTGTTGACCATTGGAGCGCTGTGGATGGCACTGAATCATTGCGTGATTGTCGTTTGACATATGTTCCTGAAGCTGTAAGGGAATAATGATAGTGTTGAAACAGTCAAACCGATCATTGACATTCAGTTCGAAATATTGATGGCCATGTGGTAAAGTGTTAATAAAAGCTTTGAGAGCTTCAATGAAGCACACTGCATCATGGTGTTGAGCTAAATATTGCACAGTCTTTTTCGGGTAATGAGGCCGGTTGGATATGCGATATCATGTACCAGGGAAGGTACATGGTGGCTACATGGTCATCTGTGTTATTAGTGTCATACCTGCTGGATGGCAATACCACCACACCATTGGATGCACTGAATCCATGCCAGGCAAGAAACATCTTGAACCATATGATGGCTTCTTGGCACTGCAGCCATTTCATCATTTGAATCATGTAGAGAATGACCAGCTTTGACAACATCTTGGTGAGGAGTAGTACCAACTAGGGAACTGACAAAGATGTGCTGGAGTTGTTTGTGATCAGCACCAGTCCACTGCTTGACTTTAGAGATTCCCTCCTTAAAATGCCGCAGCCCGGGATGGAGCGGCATGGCACAAAAATGTGTTAAGAGCGAAAATGCTAGTTGAAGCGGACTAGCCACTTGCTGGATCAACTCAGGACGACTCTGGAGTCCACAGTGAGTAACCATGATGATATTGAGAGAGATAAGAAGATTATACAGACCTGGAGTCCACAGTGAGTAACCAAAGGATACAATGTGGCGCTCCAGGGAGTAACTGCGCTTCAAAGTAAACAACAGTAAATAGCTCAGCCACAATGGACTGGGAGGCGCAAAGGTAGTGTCCTGTATGGGTAGAAGCACCACAACAAGGTAAAGAGAAGCTGAAAAGAAGTAGGTAAGTAAAGTGACCATGGAGAACAACATGGGCACGATTAGAATGATAAATGAATGATAAATGAGGTGCGAAATCAACAAAACTAACACTAACTGTCACATCAAGTCATGTGTGTGACTACTGTGTCTGAGTCAGTGCCATCATTGTCCACTTCAATGTCACTGTTTCTATCTGTTACAACTCAACCCAGAATTCCCCAGCTTCCAAGAGACCCCTGTGACATGGCTTTCTCTATGCATACATTTTGTAAACCACTTGCCAAGGTCACAACTGCACCTGTGGTACATCATGAGTTCTATGTTGACATCCACTACTACTCAGTCACGGCAAAATGTGCTTCAGATTCAGATCGCTGTCCTGGCTAGGCGAATTTGAGGGCAACATTGGAACCCTCAATATTTTTCCTCAATCTTCTAGCCAGCAAGAGTGCACATTTATCACCTGGACTGGGAAGGATAAGCAGAGATCGGAATCCATGATATCACTCCCAAGCCATGTGTTGTAGATTCACCCAGATCTTGCCAGTGAATTCATCAGTGTGTTGCTGTCAAGCCACTTGGCATGCTACTGTCTCTTCCGGGATCCACGTCAGCCATATCAGTGATCAGATCACTCATCATTCAACAATGTATTGCCCACAAAAACCCAGAACATGCTCACCAGCCTCCTCGATAACCTATTACATGATTTCCCAGTGGACAACATTGTGCTGCAGCCAGTCAGCAACACAACACTCAACAACATGTTCTATCAGCTGCCATCCAGTTATTTTCAAGATCTTTCCATCCCTGTATCTTACCCTCCCCTGCTTCATGGTGACAAGGGGAGTACCTTTGCTAAAATGCTTACTTACCATTATGGGTACAACATCTCCCATGAATCACCCATGCAAACCAACCTACAACCCCCTGTCAGTGGGACTGTACCTAGTGACATGCCAGCTGTGGTACCAGAGCCTGAAAACGACATTAATCCATTACAATGCTCAATGGACGTTGCAATTACGTTCATCAATGAACAAGAAAGTGAGTCTCAAATTCTAGTGCTCAGTAAATTAGGTCAACAACCTATTTTACAGTGTAAATTTACATTACCCATGGACAACCCTCTATTTGACCAATGTCATTTACTGTCATTGACATTGGGGATAAATTACACTGATTTACATGTAAAATAGCAAGATTTGCAGTAAATCAGGGTAAAATAGGGTAAACATGTGTCATCAACATTGAAGAAGTCAAAATGATATGTGTTGTCAACCTCAGTGCAAAGGGAGGTCAAAGAGACACTAGTCTAATGCTAGTGTAACAGAGGTTCAAAGGTTCAAGAGGATCAAGGAGTCGATCTAGTGTTGACGACGAGTCAAGCTTGGAAAGCGCTGATATGAGATGTATTCCAAGGAGGTCTAAACTGGGAATACAAGGGTAATTCAACGACTAATATATAGACAACAGAGAGGTTAAGGGTAGGCATAGAATCATCATGGAAATTAGTGGAATACGATGGAAGGAATTGTTGACGAAGCAAGTGGAGATGTGATCATGTGGTAGGAATGAGTCAGCGATGAAAGAAAAGAAATACAGTCCTAGGCAGGACTCGAACATACAATGGTAGTACAAGGATCAAGAAAAGAAGTAGAGAAAAGAGTAAATCATAACAATGCATGTCCCTGATAAGTAAGGACGCCATGTTGAAAAGCCCAGTCAGAGAGATGAGAGCGGAAGGCGGGGGGAACTGATTTGTCGAGGGCTTGCAAAGCTTGGAGAACAAGGCGGATCTTCCTGTGAAGAGGAAGAGACCTTCTCCTGCAATGCTGCATCAATGACACAAACAAAAAGGGTTTCAGGGAGGAGGGTAGTTCTTTGTTGTCTGGTTCATCAGGGCAAAGGTCAGGGCAACGGGAGAGGGCATCAGGTCCCGCTAGGAGGTGGCCAGGAACATGTATCATTTTTAGGTTGAAGTCGGTGAGGTCAAGAAGCCAGCGAGCCTGTTGACGGTTTAGGTGTTGTGCCTGGTGGAAGTAGGTGAGGGTTTTGTGGTCGGTAAAGACCTGGATGGGGAATGGGGACCCATGGAGGTAGTGACGCCAGGCCTTTAGGGCCCAGCTGATGGCTAGGAGTTCTCAGTTGTAAATGTCATAGTTTCGTTCTGCGGGGGAGAAGGAAGTGGAGAGATAGGAGCAGGGATGCCAGTCTCTGTTGGTGTTGGTTTGGAGGAGTATAGCTCCAGAGGCATGCTTCGAGGCATCAGTGGCAATGGCGAAGGGGGCAGCAGGGTTGGGAAGGTTAAGCACCAGTTTTGATAGGAAGAGGGACTTGAGGGAATCGAAGGCCGATTGGCAGGCCGGGGTCCAAGACCAGCCAGCATTCTTCTTGGTGAGGTCTATGAGAGGGCAGGCGACAGTGGAGTAGTCGGGGATAAACCGTTGGTAGAAATTGGCAAAGCCGAGGAAGGAGTGGATTTCCTTTACCTTAGTCAGGGTAGGCCACTTGGCAACGCTGTCGAGCTTGACAGGGTCCATAGTGAGTTGACCAGGTTTGACAATTATTTCAAGATATTCGATCTCGGTAGCAGCGAAGATACATTTTTTGAGTTTAAGATGGAGGTCAAGTTTTTGCATGTGTTGGAGGACTCATTTTGTCCATTCCTCATGGGTTTTTGGATCTGGGGAAAAGATAAGGAGGTCATCCATGTATATGACGAGCCATCCTTTGGTGATCATGTCTCGGAAGGAGTCATTCATGAATCGTTGGAAGGTAGTGGGAGAGTTGTTCAATCCAAAGAACATAACAAGGGGTTCAAAGAGGCCCTTGTGGGTGATGAAGGCGACTTTCCACTGGTGTCTGTCTTTGATGCGAACATTGTTGTAGCCTCACTGAACATCAAACTTGGTAAAGAGCTTGGCTCCTTTCAGTTTGTCAATGAGGTCGGAGATCAGGGGAAGGGGGTAGGCATCTCAGATGGTATGTTCATTCAGGTAGCAGTAGTCCTGACAGGGACGAAGCTTCCCATCTTTCTTATTGATGAAAAAAAATGAAGAGGCCTGTGGGGAACTGGAGGGGCAGATCTTTCCGGCATGAAGGTTTTTGTCAAGGAAGTCTTCGGTTGCCTTTTGTTTGTCTGGGGTGAGTGGATAGATCTTTCCGATTTTAGGTTTGAATGATTTGTTGAGATTGATTTTGTGGTCATAGGGGCAAGAGGGAGGGAGGTGATCTGTGGTTTCTTTTGAGAAAACATCAGAGTATTCTTGGTATTCGGGAGGCAGGGATACAGAGGGTTTGGCTCGTTCGGCATCCATGGCCAGTTGAGTGGCATTGGTGAGCCTAGCAACAATGGGGGATCTGAGGGGGGCGAAGTGAGAGCCAAAGCGGATGATTCGATTAACGGAATACCATTCTTTGGCTCGGGTGCAAAATGCTGACTCAGATTCAGTGCCTAGGTAGTTGAAGAGGTGGGCATCATGGACAGCGTGGACTGAATGATGACAAGGGGTGCAAGGGGTAGGTTCAGAGGAAGTCTGGAGACAAGGTGTGGAGGTTTGCTTTTGGTAAAGCTCAGCCGATTTGTTAGCGAGTTCGGGGATAGAGATGGTTTGGTGAGCCCAATTGATGACAGGGCCAGGGGAGTCCAAGGATGAGATTTTCGTTCCCGCAGTGCATGACATAAAGGGGGACTTTGTGAGTAATTCCTTCAAGGTTGAGGAATATGGTGGTGGAGTATTTAATACTGCCTCATTTATTCGTAAATTGGTTGACATTTTTAATGACGATTGGTTTGTCAAGTTTCTCAGTGGGGAGTCTATGTTTCCATATGAAGTCCCAGTCGATGCAGGATATTTTAGCACCACTGTCAATGAGGGCGCGGGTTACAACGGCTTTTTGGGTGCTCTGGGGATCAATAAGCATAACTGGGATTTTTATTGCTTTCAACGTGGTTGATACAAGTACAGAGGCACACGTAGCAGAGAGAGGGTCTTGCATTGCAGGAGGCCCTCTTTTCAAAAATCCAGGGAGAAGTGGACCTTCCTAACGGTCGCTCCTGGGGTTTCTTCATCATCATCATCATCTTCTACCTCCAGTAAGGCGGGGATAGGGTCTTCCTTGGTAACTGCTTGGACAGTCTTCTTCTTCAGCTCTTGGGAGGAGAAAGAGGGGCATTCGCTACTAAGATGGCTGGATTTGCGGCAGCGGAAGCAAAGTCCCTTCTTGATGCATCATTGTCATTCTTCGGGGGTGAGCTTCCCTACTTTGATGATGTCTACATCCATGGCATTAGGGTCTTTGGCAATGCGGGAGGAGTTTGAAGGGGAGTAAGAGTGGTAAGGGTTGCTCGGTCCTCCAGAGTGAAGATGACCGATCTCCTTGGGATGATCGAACTGCGATTGGAATTGGGCAGCCTTAGCATACCAGTCGCTGATGGTGGTGGGGGTGGTGTCCATGGAGTAGATTCGTCGCATCAGAGGTTCGGGGATCCTGACCGAGTAGAATCCAATCAGGACATTGTTGTTGGTGATGCCAGAGAGCGTTGCAAGGGAGGGGAGATACTCTCCTTTCCTCTTGGGGTTCAGGGACATTAGCTTAGTAGCGAGCTAGGAGACTGCATTGACAACGGTGTCCTTCTGTTTGAAGGTTTGCTTAAAAGCGGTGCGGAAATCTGTGAAGGATCCAAAGGAGATAGTAGTGGCTTTGATAGCAGTCTGACAGAAGGTGTTTGCCCAGGTGAGGGCGGAGCCTTTGGTCATGTGGGAGAGGGCGTAGGCGATCCTCTTAGCATCAGTGTCGTAGACTGTTTCATTGACCACAAGGTAGAATTGAATGGTGTTGAGCCATTGGTTGGCAGTTTCAGGGGAGCCATCATATGGTTCAGGAGCTCCAAGGCGGAGCTCTGTGGGTTTCGAAGTGAAAGTCATGGGTGATGGTGGTCTGGTGATGAGAGGGGGTCCAAAGATTCATCCGGTTTGAGCGATGGGGATAGGGGAAGGTGGAGTGGGGATACGTGGGAGGGAGAGGGATGCGGATAGTTGATGGGAGAGGGCTAGGGTGTCATCGTCTTCCTTGGTGGAGGGAAGAGTAATGTCAGGGTCTGGGGAATTGGTTTCTTCCTCTTCGTCAGTAGAAGAGGTGGAGGTTTCGGAGGGAGTGGGTTCTTCTGCAGGGAGCCCCCACAGTCGTCGTAGGGCGGGGTAGGGGGTTTGAGGGGGTTGGTTGGCTATGGTACAGTATTACAGCAGTGGTAGCTGCGATATGAGAGTTTTAGACCTTTTGTTACGACCGGCCCAGGTGGGGTCAGACATAGCCTTGGATGGTCATGGAAAGTTCGAAGGTTCTAAGTGAGCGTATCCTCAATGGCGGTATGAAGTCCAATGGATCAAGGGAATGCTAGTTGAATGCTAGCATAACAAAGGCTTAGGGGTTCAAGGGTTCAAAGGGGTTGATCAAGTGTCAACGTTGAGTCAAGGCTTGGAAAGCATGGATACAAGATGTATTCCAAGGAGGTCTAAACTGGGAATACAAGAGTAATTCAACGACTAATATATAGACAACAGAGAGGTTAAGGGTAGGCATAGAACATCATGGAAACCAGTGGAATGTGATGGAAGGAATTGCTGATGAAGCAAGTGGAGACATGACCATGTGGTTAGGAATGAGTCAGCGATGGAAGAAAAGAAATATAGTCCTAGGTGGGATTTGAACATACGATGGTAGTACAAGGATCAAGAAAGAAGTAGAGACAAGAGTAAATTGTAACAGCTGGTGGTTGCATCTGCATCAATCAATTCAAGGTCCCTGCTACCGTGGACAACCTCACCTGGGCCTGAGATTCCATTAAATAGAGAGAAGAAACTGATGGATTCCCACTCTTTCATGCATATGAGTACTACCCAGAGTCCTACCTGCAACGGGTCTGTACTCATGAACTTATGTATTACTGAGTTCACACTGTCTGACATAGCCATGATATTTCAACAGTGCAAATCCTGAAGTGTTTCTCAGTTGGGTGTTCATACCAGAGAATCATGAAGAATTTCTTGGTGTTTTCAAAGAAGTTACTGGCCCAGACAGCTTGTTGAACTTACAGCCACTACAACACCTGGACTTGGACCACCTTATTTTCAGCTGTGGTGTTGTAAGTACAAGTTGTCCCACATTTTTTCAGGAATAATTCTGAACTAATACTTCAACAGTTTCTTACCTGTCTTCACTTCAGTGCTGAGAGACCAAGGAGGTGAGCTGACAATGTGTGAAAGAAACAGACATCTGTGAACATGGATTGCGTCACACAATCCTTTCACAGAGTCATCACAGGTAGACTTCTAAATGTGTCAGCCAAAGGTAGGCTCTTAAACATGTCAGTTGAAGTTGTAATGAATGTGCAAGACAAGTTGATGCATCTTGTGAGGCTTGAAATCCAATGATGATGTACTGTCCCTTGCCATGCAGCATTCTCCACTTTTTCGCACTTGGACATGACTTATGTACTAGTAGTTCACCACAGGAGATGAAATGCCATTAAACAAATACTATTGCTTGAAATATGTATACAGTGACCTCCAAAACCATTGCAATACTATAACTAACCCCAACACGGCATGCTATGTGTGCCGCAATCACCTGTGAGAATCTTGCTTATGCCTGGTGGGATAGAATATAGCCACTACTCTTGGCTACCAGATTGGTCCCTGGGTCATGTGATTTGGTCTATTGGCTGTGGAGATATGCCCATTTCAAACCAGCAATATCATTGCAACAGTTTTGCATCTATTAATATTAAGTGGGTATTTTGGATCTAGCACCACCAGATACAGCTTTCCTTTGCCTTGAACACTCCTCAACCACCCCAGGGATGCTATCAATCAACCTCCAACACTCCCCAAGTGGCATTCCCTTCCCAATCCTTCTCAATCCCATCCCATATCCCATTTGGCATTATGGTATGTTGTACAATGTCCCTTGACCTAAACCCCACAGGTTACCTTGTGAGAAGGGTAGAAAATCATGAAAAGCCTACTAATGAAGCTCATGGGATATGGGATGGGATTGAGAAGGATTGGGAAGGGAATGCCACTTGGGGAGTGTTGGAGGTTGATTGATAGCATCCCTGGGGTGGTTTAGGAGTGTTCAAGGCAAAGGAAAGCTGTATCTGGTGGTGCTAGATCCAAAATACCCACTTAATATTAATAGATGCAAAACTGTTGCAATGATATTGCTGGTTTGAAATGGGCATATCTCCACAGCCAATAGACCAAATCACATGACCCAGGGACCAATCTGGTAGCCAAGAGTAGTGGCTATATTCTATCCCACCAGGCATAAGCAAGATTCTCACAGGTGATTGCAGCGTGCTATGTGTGCCATGTTGGGGTTAGTTATTGCAACAGTTTTGGAGGTCACTGTACATGTCTGAGGTCACGTTGCATTGCACTAGCACAGTTTCCAATTTAATGGTAACTAGTGGTAACTTATTGTGCTTGCTACTGCTGCCTCTAGGTGTGTGCTCCTCAGTTTATGCAACATTGAGCAAACATTCTGCTTGGAGTGCTTCCCCAATGTCTTCAGGGTATACATTGCATTTGACAGGCCCAATATTGCCTCAATGCATCTGAATGCCATGGTAAGTCACTCTGCTTGACTGACATCCTCTAGATTTTGTCCTCAATGATGTAGTGGTTCAGATGGTATTAGGGTTGCTGTACATACTTTGGGGGTGGCCCTCTGGATGGCCCAGGCATGCAGTGCTGATGCATTCATTCGGGTCTAGGGATGTATAGTGGGGGGATGTGGCTCTTCAAGTGACTTGCATTGGTTGACCAAGTAGATTTGATGTGGTAGCTCAGCTTGATCGATAATGACGTGAATATATGCGTGCATATATTCACAGAAAGACTAACCTTTCAACACAAGGCTGTGAAATCACTACTTTTTGATGTCTCCGATGGCAGATGAGGGGTTCACTATGGATGAATCCAGTCAGTGCTGAAGATGGTTGCTGGTCACCACCATGGGCACGTGGATCAAGTTGGAAGACATCAAATATATGCACCAGGTAATGTCAAATGCAAGGCAGATGGCCCAGGCAGCAGTACGGGTAGTCACAACAATGACAAAGCATTGATTGAGGGGGAGAGAGTGGGTGTGTTGGCATGTGGACAATCACTGACCATAGCTGATGAAGAAAATGATCAGCATGACAAATCAGGAGTTGGGGACATACCTGAAGGTCTCCCAGCTGCGGACCATATGAGTGAACCCCAGAGTATCAAGCGTGAAGGGGAGAGAGGTAGAGATCCAATCTTTGAGATGGAACCCATAGGAGCTGAAGCAAACTGAAGGGACTGAAGGGGAGTGGTAAGGAAATCAGTAACAATCCAAACGAGCTACCAAACATGTGAGAACTCGAGTGCAAACGCTCAGAGACAAGACACAGAAGGTACTCACCTAGGAGGACCAAAGTTGAGTCTGTCAATCCAGGAGACAACATAGAGATATTGACACCATGCAGATGCAACAAGGACCCTAACAACAGTGCAAACAAGTTGCGAAACACATCAGAACACGTGCACAAATGTCCCAAGCACAGAGATCAGGAAGACTCACCTGAGGAGACTCAGATCGAGCCAGACAAGCCGGGATGTGAAGTGGTCGCTCAGAGTGACATCCAAGGCTCCAGGAAGGTCCTAGATGTGTCAGAAATGAGCGCATCAATAGAACAAATGCACCAAATTGATATAGAGCCCCTAGCAGCCATAGAGGCAAGCAGGGGGAGTCGAGAGTCATCGAAGTCAATCCAGACCACAGAGATGTTGTCGAAGATGGTGAACATGATGGAATAGATCCCAGCGACCACAGGAATGAGCACAATGTGTTGAGGTAAAGGCCAGGAGGCCATATACAGGACCAGGAGGTGAAAAGAGACATTGAGCAGAATTGCAATACTGAGGGAAAAAGATACATTGAATTTCATTTGCTTTTTGCTTTAATTTCAGACAATAAATACATGATATTCAGTGAACCAGCAATGAAAATCAATGAAATTCAGATGCACTGAAATACGCAAATTGCTGTATGATTTTCAGTGATTCAAGGCACTGAATATTATACATATATTTACTCATCAGTAAACCAACCTTTTTGTGGTACAGAGTTCACAGGGTTTGGGATTGTGGGGAGCCCTGTGGAGGCTGCACAGATTTGCCTCTCCTGTACAATGTTCACAGGATTCTTGTTTTCTCAAGCTCAGTGTCAACAAGCTGCCACCACAGGACAGACAATAATGACAGAAAGTATATACTTTTCTGGGACCTGGGCAACTGCACAACCCTTCAAGTTGTCATCAACTTGGCAGTACAACACATCACAGTGCTAATGGTATCACATAATAGCAGGTACTAGGTGTCCAAGTCATGTATCACAACTGCTATTACTACTACTAGCACAATGATGTATACATCGCTAGGGGAGTGTGATGTGCTTCACTGTGCAACTATTGACTACATTCTGTTCAAGCATAAGTGCTGTGTGAAAAAGGACATGAAATGGCTCACTGTAACTGCCCAAGTCAGTTTGGGTAGGATTCAAGCATGCAGCATAGTGCCCACACCTTCTCACCATCAGTTGTACATGCCCAACATGGTACTCTGCCTCTGTTGGAATCAGAGTATTTGCTTTCTGCTCTTCCATTCTTAGACTCTGATTCTAGACCTGATTCTATCATGGTCTGGATTATAAGTCTGATTACACTATCACATTCTACTCATCATGACATCATAGATAACTGTCATTATTGCCATTGGCTAGAAATAGTACTTACTAGATACTCTTGGCATTCTGTCATACAATGACTCATACCTTACCTGCCCTATAGCAGAGTACACACACAGACGAATAGTCCATTCATGTATATAAAGGAGAGCTCCCACTATCGCTCTTCTTAGTCTCTTATCCTATCTTGCATTCCCTGCAACATACCCCATACTTGACTCTTTAAGCTAGCAAGCTCTATTCTCAGACCTAGTGAGTATCTCCCACTAGACACATTACCTTCCTTGTCACTCACTCTGCTTGTGGCACCTACTGTCCTCAGCAGTAGAGATGAAACAAGGTATTGTGCACTTCATTAGCCTCCACAAGGTTTTGATAAGCTTGTTCGACTTGTAATCAGTTGTATTGGAGTCACAACAAGTCATGTTGAACCAGCTGGTCTGCAAGGTCTTTCTGTGTGATGCATATGCTGTAGTCAACTCATGCAGTTGCTAATAACAGTCGAGCTTCTGATGGATTATGCAGAATGGCTATGTTCTCATAATAAGGTTGCTGGAATTCTAAGAGAATGTCATGCTAACTTGAAAGCTTAAGAGATAACTGAACATACTAGTTGCTGACCAATCAGAGCTTGATCAGGGCTGGATTCTAAAGTTATCTCCATGAGCATCTGCTTGGGGCTAAAAAAATGGGCAAACTCAGAAGGCTTGGTAGAACACATCATCAAAGGAGGTGGGAGTCACAGTTGTTCGGGTTCAAGGCAACAATGTCATCACTAAGTCTTACCTGGGACTTTCCAGTACTACTAACTACTTAGTAATCAACTTTCATCTCTATGACTCTTGTCATCATGAGTACCATACTACTATGCCTAAAGTGAAGAAGAAACTTCGGTGTGCTCAAAAGCTTGCCTTCTGCCCAGACTGCAGCAAGCAATTCGCAAATAAAATAAACATTCTCCAGCACATGAACCAACCTTCAAATGTTTGCGGTTCTCTCATCATCAATGATTCTGAGTTGCAGGTCCAGTTCTTCAATGTCCTGGCCCAGGAAGCAAGTCAATCTCCTTGTCAATCTCAAGCTGTACATCCTAGAACTGATACCAACATTCATCTTGATGAGTTCCATCATTTAGTCCCTGATGATCTTGACTTGCACTATGACGAATCAGATCCCCAACCATCTGATTTACCCATGGACTCAGACTTCCTTTCAAACATAGAATTTATCTAGTAGCCTCTCAAGCCTACCCCGGGGGCAAGACACTCATGGATGACTTTTTTCTGATAGATACAGATTGTTGCATTAAGAAAACCTATTCTACCCTTTTGCTTCACGAGAAGATTGGGAACTTGCATTCTGGCTGCTGTGCTTGGGTCTGAGCATGGCAGCAATTGACAGCTTTTTGAAGCTGGATTTGGTCAGTGGAGTCTACCACATTGTGCGCCTGCTCTCATCTAATATATACTATCATGCTTGTTTGGTCAGATAAAGACACTTGCAATCTCATTCTGGTCTGCAAGGCAACTACATCTATATGCAGAGATGTTACCATTGAGTCCTCTTTGGAAATCTCTTCCAATTTGTCCATTGGTCCCAACAAAGTGTGCTGTGTCCCTCTCTTACAGAGACCCAATCGACTGCTCAGTCACCCATTCTTTGAGCATCACATATCTTTTGTCCCTCAAAAGATCTGGTCAACAGCTGCTTGACTGGTATATGTCTACAATGAATGGCTTTCTGGAGATCACACTTGGGAACTACAGGTAAGAATTGCAAGCTAACATTCCTTCCTTTCCATTTACCTCTCTCACCTTAGAGTTGCTTACTGCCTGGTTCAATGCTGTTAGACATTACTCTATCTTTAGACAAGACAAACATCTCTGTTATGTCCAGGAACTACATGGCGCATCTGTTACTGATTAGTCTTGCCAACATTGACGCCAACATTCACAGTAAAGGCTCACTTCATGGCCATCTCCTTCTCACACTTCTTCTGGTCCCTTCATTCATTCACAAGAAGTCTCAAGTCCAAAGCCTCCTGTCCAATCGCTTGTTTTACCAATGTCTAGACATTGTCTTGGGCCCTCTAAAGGTTGTGGCTTCCATTGGGGTCATGATGAGCGACCCCATAGGTAACCTGCACTACTGCTACATACCACTCGTTGGGTACATTGCAGATATGCCTGAGCAAAGCCTGCTTGCATGCACAAGTCCCAGGGCATCTCCAGTTTCCATTGCTTTCTATAAACAGTTCAGTGACAGTATCTGCTACCCCTGTCATACACCCAAGGCACACACTGAAGACCAAAGCATTAAGTGTCAAATGGGTGAACTCTGCCAAGTATCATTTCCATTCTTGACATGTCACTCAGCTAACTTCAACAATTTACAGGCTTTCTTCAAATAAGTCTGGTGACATCATTACCTTTGACAGTGACTTCCTACTGATGTTGGAGTGATTTTTGCAGGTGATCTTATTTTGCATGCAGTTTTCATGGGTGAATAGTTGTGTCTTCACAGGTGGGTGTTAGCTGTGTTGGTGATTAGATTCAGGTACCTGTCATCTGTGTGAATTTGGTTCATGATCTGGTATGGTGATTGGGTTTGGGTACCTGTATTTCCATTATATTTTTTCTGTCTTGACTAAGACTAAATTTACTGGTTCATGATTTGGTATTCAATGTATCAGCTTGAGCCTGTATGCATGCCAGTGTCTGTTGAGAACCACAAGAATTTGATACCCAAGATTGTTCTGTTGCATTGATGCCTGTGTAACACTTCCAAGGTCTGTCCAAATCTACAATAGTAGATACCTATCTATAATATCTGTCATCCTGTACAATCCTGTATAGCCATACATAGAGAAGGGCTGGTTTGGTGATGCAGTTCTTCTTCTCCTGTTTCTTGTCTTCTCTCTTCCTCTCTCATACCTAGGACCTCTGACCCTCTGGATTATCTCTGGACCTCCATAGGGGACAAGATCAGGAGGAATGAGAACTCTAACACATTACTTATATGCTTTCACCTCATGCTATATGCATGTTGTGCATGTATGGCTATGTCTTCTATTCTTCCACACCTCATGAATGCTGCCCCCTTTATCATCATACCAGTGCTAACCTCATGTTTGCCTCATGGATATTGTAGATGCAACTACAATAGGTACAAACATGTAGTCTTAGTAGTATTAGCTCTCAATACAGTGCCAGAGAACCTCAGTCTTGTCCTCTTGAAGTGTCCTCTACAGAACCCCCTATTCTAAGACTCTCTATCTCTCTGGCCTTTTCCTAGTCTCAAGTGACCTAGCAAGTATGGTGAGAGAGTTGGAGTAGGGACAAGATGATGACACATGAGGGCTATCGAGGAACAGTACTACATATATGTTAGCTCAAGTAGGTGAAGACAATACTAAGTAACTCACCTCAGTCATCATGAACAACGGACTGAGGTGTTCAACAAAGAACTATGATCTTATATATGAAAGGGAAATGTATAGTATGAAAAGGAGATAAAAGGATCTTGGTAGATCTGGGTGCAGGACTGACGAATCATTACATAAGTACGTGAAACGGTCAATGTGCTCATATAATGATAAAGCTATGTATCTACAATAAAAAGAACATACTGTTAGTTTTGTTGATTTCGCACCTCATTTATCATTCATTTCTCATTCTAATCGTGCCCATGTTGTTCTCCATGGTCACTTTACTTACCTACCGCTTTTCAGCTTCTCTTTACCTTGTTGTGGTGTTTCTACCCATACAGGACACTACCTTTGCGCCTCCCAGTCCATTGTGGCTGATCTATTTACTGTTGTTTACTTTGAAGCGCAGTTACTCCCTGGAGCGCCACATTGTATCCTTTGGTTACTCACTGTGGACTCCAGGTCTGTATAATCTTCTTATCTCTCTCAATATCATCTTGGTTACTCACTGTGGACTCCAGAGTCGTCCTGAGTTGATCCAGCAAGTGGCTAGTCCGCTTCAACTAGCATTTTCGCTCTTAACACATACACAAGAATGTAGCAAGTGCGTGCCATGTGCATGCCGGTTATACAATCGGTCTGACATCGTGGCTGCACATGTGATTGCTAATTCTAACATATGGCTTCACCAAGTGTGAGTCCATAGGGTTGTTTCAATGAGTGAAGGTGATATAAGCTGTTTGCAACAGGTGTTCTATATGCAACATAGGTGAGAGTTAACTAGCTAGAGTTCAATACCCTTGTGTAAAGCACCTTGAAATGTTTTTTTTTTTTTTTCTCTTTTTTTTCTCTTGACAATTAATATTTATTATATATGACATTGTATTGCATTACAAATACTCTTATCAAATGATACTATACTTGCAATTTTTATATCTTGATATATATATATTTAATATTGTAATTGTGGTGATTATAATTAGCTTATTATAACATGTGCTGAGTTCTGACTCAAAACACAGGTAGTCTCTTGTATAAACTACCTTTCTCTTTACTCAGCCTTACTCGCACCATATTATGATTGCCCTTAGCTTCTATGTGGACTTAGCAATTTCTTTTTGCTTTACCCCTATCTAACTTACATGTGCTAGACACATGTCCCTATGCTCCCCATCACACATGTGTACTCTGCATGGCAGGCACTTCCTTACTATCCGCTTCTCTGCTTATGTAATCATTACAAAAGTGTGGTATGTATAGGAGATTTATGAAAGCATACAATTCCAAGACATCCACTTCTCTAATAAGGTTATAGACTTGTAGATAACATTATCTATATATCTGGTATCCTTACCAATGGTCTGATCTAACATAATCTTAAAAACATGCTCACAAAAGATTATATTGGGTTGCGTACATAATCTCACAAACATGCTCACAAAACCTTGCAATATAGGTATACTGGGTAGCTTACATAATCTAAAAAATGCGCTCACAAAATCTTGCAAGATTGGGTAACTTACATAATCTTAAAAATGCACCCATAAAATCTTGCAAGAAAGGTATATTGGGCAGCTTACACAATCTAAAAAATGCCCTCACAGGTTCTTGCAAAATTTTGCATAAACTCACTACAGTAAATCCTGCAAAATGTATGTCCAGTAACTATAGGGAAATGTTGCAAGAAATCTACACTGTGGCCTGGTTTCCTCTACAGCACTTCCTATCTGAGACTCTCTATTCTCTTTGGCCTTTTTCTAGGTCTCAAGCAATCTAGCAAGTACAGCTTTACCAAGCATGAGTCCGTAGGGTTGTTTTGTGAGACTCACATGATTCCAGCACAGCATTGTATTACAAAGCCACAACTTAGTCATCAACAAATAGGGGTGATGTGCATGTGCGTGGGACATGAATGGGACATGAATCCTGGAAGGTATTTGTTAGTTTTTGTTGATTTTGCACCTCATTCATCATTCATTTCGCATTCTAATTGTGCCCATGTTGTTCTTCTTCATGGTCACTTTACTTACCCACCACTTTTCAGCTTCTCTTTAGCTTGTTGTGGTGTTTCTACCCATACAGGATATTACCTTTGCACTTCCAAGTTCATTGTGGCTGATCTATTTACTGTTGTTTACTTTGAAGCACAGTTACTCCCTGGAGCGCCACATTGTATCCTTTGGTTACTCACTGTGGACTCCAGGTTTGTATAATCTTGTTGTCTCTCTCAATATCATCTTGGTAACTCACTGTGGACTCCAGAGTCGTCCTGAGTTGATCCAGCAAGTGGCTAGTTCGCTTCAATTACCATTTTTGCTCTTAACATATTCTAGGGGTTAAAACAAAGAGAATTGGTAAGTCCCATATGTCAAATAGGGGTTAATGGCAATTGTAACAGTTCAGCTCCCTCTCTACCATCGTGGCATCTCTCTTGTGATCATTGAACCAATCCTCTAGTGCATAGCAAGGGTGGCAATCTCCAGCTGTGAGAATCTTGGGTCCATATTTCTCCTCAATCTGTGTCTCATTCTGTAATGTTAACCATGGTAGATGTGATCCATCGCACTTGGCAATGGTGCTCATGTCGAGAGTGCACACAGACATGGGTACAACATTCTCACCATGTATGATCAGTGGGATCACATTGTTGATAGAGAACTGCTGAAGGCTTCCACTTTGAAGCATTTGTATAGTTTGTGGTGTTGGCTATTGTTCAGCAAGCATACCTTGTACTTTGTGAATGCAAGATTCTGTTTAAACAGATCCATTCAAGCATACCCAAGAAATGCCTTCCATGCATCCCCTTCAAGCTCATGTTGTTCATCAGCAACTTGATCTTTGGCACATGTGCTCATGCACCTCCATCAATATCCTTCACTTTCTTTCCTTTAGCAACTTTCTTGATGGGTTTCTCCTCTTTGTCTCTCATTTTCAGTGGCATGGCATGACATTGTGTTGGGTAGATGATTGATCAATATGCATGTTGTCAATCAGATTGACAGTGCGTACAAATATACCATGCTCACTTAATATCTCATACTGATAATGATTACATATAAATGTTAATAATGACCACCATGTACACTGCACTTCCCATACACGCATGTAATTACAGGTAAATATTCAGAACAATACATTGAAAACAATGTCCAAGATCACTGTGTACACTGCACCCTGCGTGCATGTGGCATTTTTATGGTATGTATTCCCCTCCTTCAATCATCAATAGTCAAGTCTATCACCATATCCTGATCACCTCAATACCCCATCCTCAATTCATACCTTCCAATCACGTTGTGCAATTGCTGTTGCATGACATGTCATTGCTTCCTTCCATTTTCACTTTCCAGTATCTTTCAAATCAACCCATCACACCCACGCTCAGCAGCACTATACATGTCACACATATCATATCAGAGTGTTTCAAGGTTAGTATCTGCACTCACTTGTTCCTATTGCCTCAATCTCTCTCCATTCATCCACTGGACTTCCATCCATTCACAATCTCTTTATCCTTACCTAGTACATTGAGGTTGTTGTCCATTTTCTTAACTATCTGTGTTGTGGCATGTATCCCATTTTCAACGACCACATTCATGATCCAGTTAGCCCCATGGTTGACAACAAACAGTATGTTCTTGTCATTCCGTCCTTCCTTGTCTAGTATTTGTATGCATTCTCTGCAGCAGTATGGACACTGGAATCAACTGTTCTTTTGTACTAACATACCTTCAGTAGATTTTACCTTATAATACTTGCTCCACATCATCATCACACATGATCCATAGAATGTGTGGGTGCATATAAGATTTATCTGTGTTGCATTCGCTCTGCCATATATATACTTGGTGAGTTCTCATCCAGTGCTTCTTATTGTCCTATATATGGCTCACAATCTTCCTTGATATCTGCCATGTCAATGTCCAACATCACATTGTTTCCAAGTTTGCATGTAGTATGCCCATGTATCGTATCCATCCATGTATTAGATTGAGAATATGATCAGATTTTGGTCTAGAAATCCATGAACTACTCACATTCTACACATGAATTGCCCACTAAGCAGTGAATCCACACCTTTCAATCTCCTGACATCCATCATGATTTCTTTGATGATGTCCACAACCTCCTCTCTACATTCATATCCTCTCCATAGCTCTTACTACTGCCTTGATCACTTTCTGTCTTGTTCTTTATATGTTCTATGTATCCATCAATATTGATGGATAACATTATCATTTAAATACCATACATCACTGTGAACTCACTGTCCTCTTGTTCCATCATCATCAAGATCTTCATACACTGGTGTTATTCCCCCAAATAGTCTCCCATCATTGTGTATGTAGCATTTATATGCATGTTCAGTCATCTTATTGTTATATAGTGTTGATTTGTGTTTACAATTTAGCTGCATTTATATAGGGTGCAGTGTACATGGTAAAATTATGTATTATACCACACCATAATACACTACCTTCACTCATAATTAGTTATCATAATTGACAGGATGCCTCCTCCAAGGGATTTTCAATACTGGTGACTGCAGGTTGATTATAATAATGAGGAGGGACTAGGACAGAGCTTTTTGATTATTCAAAATACTCCAGTGCTAGGAAATCCAAAGGCTAAACAACAAGGGAAAACATTCAAAGAATGAATATGGGATGTCTCAGAAGCCCAAGTCCCTGCTCTCTTGTATTTCATTGGAGTACTTATGCCTGTCTTCTCAGAGATCATACATCATGCAAACATTGTACATCCATTATTCAACATCTACATGTTTACCCATGCTATTCCTATCACCATCCTTGACCTTGAATCTCCCACCATGGCCTGGATCATCTGAAACTATGACTCAGAATGGTGCAGGATCAACCTCAGCACCTGCCCCACCCTTGTTGTCTCAGCCCCCCGCCAATCAGAGGCAAATCAATACCGGACTGTGGGAGATGAAGGCCTCACTAGCCAGTATGCCTAAGACAACAACACAAAGTGGCAAAGGGTACAATGAGGATTTGGAGAAGTTGCTTGGGTTTCCTCCGCAGATGCAACATAGAACCCTGAAGAGGTGCAAGCACTTCATTCCCTCCATACCAGACAGCGTCTCAGATAATCCTACTGATGCTCATGAACATAATATGTTCATGGTATGTTTTATCCACTTAGGTCTCATGCACACCACTGACGCCACATCAGAGTTGCATACACTTGCATAGTTTAATGTTACTTGGTATCCACACCTACAAGTACCTCTACCAGATCAAGTGCGAGCTAACTGACGAAGAGGTTCTTGCATTCAAGTTGGATGCATTGGATGCTATTGAGATCTCACCCACACATTTTATGGTCAACTGTGTACACGATTGCAATTCAGCATTCAATAAAACCACCACAATTGTCTTTGCAGATGACTTCCTTGACAAAGTTGCCAACCATTCCTGGTATTCCGAAACAAAAGTCCTGCTATGGTACTATAAACCACACATTGTAGCTAACACTTTCATGTCACATCTTGCATATATCAAGTTGCATTATAGGCAAACCGTAATAAGGCCAAGGGCCAATCCCATCCAAGCATGGGAAATCAACAATGTGTTACAATTTACTCTTTTCTTTACCTTTCTTGAGCCTTGTACTACTATTATCATGTGTTCGAATCTCATCCAGGACTATATTTCTTTTCTTTCGTCGCTGACTCATTCCCTAACCACATGACCTTATCTCACTTGCTTTGTCAGCGATTCCTTCCATCAGATTCCTTCGCTTTCCATGATGTTCTATGCTTGCCCTTAACTTCTTCTCTGTCTATATAAACCCCGTCGAATCACTCTTGTATTCCCAGTTTAGACCTCCTTGGAATACATCTCGTATCTGCGCTTTCCAAGCCCTGACTCATCATCAACACTCGATCAACTCCTTGAACCCTTGAATCCTTGAACCTTTGAACCTTCGTCACGCTAGCATTCGACTAGCGTTCCTTGATCTATTGGACTTCATACCGCCATTGAGGGTACGCTCACTCAGAACCTTTGACCCCTTCATGACCATCCAAGGCTATGTCCGACCCTACCTGGGCCAGTCGTAACAAAAGGTCTAAACTCTCATATTGCGGCTACCACCGCAGTAGTACCGCACCATAGCCAACCAACCCCCTCGAAACCCCTACCCTGGCCTACGATGACTGTGGGGACTCCCTGCAGAAGAACCCACCCCATCTGAGACCTCCACCTCCTCCACCGAAGGAGAGGAAGAAACGAACTCCCTAGACCTTGACATTACTCTTCCATCCGCTCAGGAAGACGACAATACCCTAGCCCTCTCCCACCAACTATCTGCATCCCTCTCCCTTCCACGTGTTCCCACTCCACCCTCTCCTACTCCGATCGCCCTAACTGGACGAATCTTTGGACCCCCTCCCACCAGACCACCAACTCCAATGTCTTCTACTTCGAAACCCACGGAACTCCGTCTTGGAGCCCCTGAACCCTATGATGGCTCCCCCGAAACCGCCAACCAATGGCTCAACACCATTCGGTTCTACCTCATGGTCAATGAGACTGTCTACAACACTGATGCTAAGAAGATCGCCTACACCCTTTCCCACATGACTAAAGGCTCTGCCCTCACCTGGGCGAACACCTTTCGACAGACTGCCATTAAGACCTCTACCATCTCCTTCGGAACCTTCGCAGACTTCTGCACCACCTTCAAACAGACCTTCAAACAAAAGGACACTGTTGCCAATGCAGTTTCCTGGCTCGCTACCAAGCAGATGTCCCCTAACCCTAAGAAGAAAGGAGAATACCTCCCCTCCCTCGCAATGTATACTGCCAAGTTCAAGAGCAACGTAACGCTCTCTGGCATCTCTGACAACAACGTCCTGATCGGATTCTACTCGGTCGGGATCCCCAAGCCTTTAATGCGACGAATCTACTCCATGGACACCACCCCTACCACCATCACCAGCTGGTATGAAAAAGCCACTCAGTTCCAATCGCAGTTTGATTGTGCCAAGGAGATTGGTCGCCTTCGCTCTGGAGGACCAACCAACCCTTTCCATTCTTACTCCCCCTCAAACTCTTCCCGTGTCACCAGAGACCCTAACACCATGGATGTAGACATCATCAAAGTAGGAAAGCTTACCCCTGAGGAGAGACAACGATGCATTAAGAAAGGACTTTGCTTCCGCTGCCACAAATCCGGCCACCTTAGGAGCGAATGCCCCTCTTTCCCCTCCCAGGAGCCGAAGAAGAAAGCCATTCAAGTGGTCACCAAGGAAGAACCTATTCCCGCTTTAATGGAGATAGAAGACGATGATGACGAAGAAGAAACCTCAGGAGCTACCGTTAGGAAGGTTCACTTCCCCCAGGATTTTTGAAAAGAGGGCCTTCTGCAATGCAAGACCCTCTCTCCGCTACGTGTGCCTCTGTGCTTGTATCCACCACATCGAAAGCAATAAAGATTCCAGTCATGCTTATCGATCCCCAGAGCACCTGAAAAGCTGTTGTAACCCGCGCCCTTATTGACAGTGGCGCTGAAATATCCTGCATTGACTGGGACTTCGTACGAAAACACAGACTCCCCACTGAGAAACTCGACAAACCGATTGTCATTAAAAATGTTGACCAGTCTATGAACAAACATGGCAGTATCAAATACTCCACCACCATATTCCTTGACCTTGAAGGGATTACTCACAAAGTCCCCCTTTATGTCATGCACTGCGGAAACGAAAACCTCATCCTAGGACTCCCCTGGCTCAGGAAAACCAACCCCGTCATCAATTGGGCTCGCCAAACCATCTCTATCCCCAAACTCTCTGACGAATTGGCTGAGCTTTACCAAAAGTGAACCTCCTCACCTCGTTCCCAAACCCCCTCCGAACCTCCTCGTACCCCTCATCATCACTCGGTCCACGCAGTTCATGACGCCCGTCTCTTTGACTACCTAGGCACCAAATCCGAATCTGCATTCTGCGCTCGAGCCAAAGAATGGTACTCCGTCAATCGAATCATCCGCTTCGGTTCTTGCTTCACCCCCCTCGGATCCCCCATTGTCGCTAGACTCACCAACACCACTCAATTGGCCATGGATGCCGAACGAGCCAAACCCTCCGTTTCCCTACCCCCTGAGTACCAAGAATACGCAGATGTTTTCTCTAAAGAAACCGCAGACCACCTTCTCCCCTCTCGTCCCTATGATCACGAGATCAACCTTGACGAGTCGTTCAAACCCAAGATCGGGAAGATCTATCCCCTTACCCCAGATGAGCAAAAGGCAACCAAGGACTTTCTTGACGAAAACCTTCATGCTGGAAAGATCCAACCCTCCAACTCTCCACAAGCCTCCTCATTCTTTTTCGTCAATAAGAAAGATGGAAAACTCCGTCCCTGTCAGGACTACCATTACCTGAACGAACATACCATCCAAGAAGCCTACCCTCTTCCCCTGATCTCCGACCTCATCGATAAACTCAAAGGAGCCAAACTCTTTACCAAGTTCGATGTTCGATGGGGCTACAACAATGTTCGTATCAAGGATGGACACCAGTGGAAAGCTGCCTTCATCACCCACAAAGGTCTCTTTAAACCCCTTGTTATGTTCTTCGGGTTGAACAACTCTCCCACTACCTTCCAATGATTCATGAACAACTCCTTCCGAGACATGATTGCCGAAGGATGGCTCATCATTTACATGGACGACCTCCTTATCTTCTCCCCTGACCCTGAGACCCATGAAGAACGAACGAAACGAGTCCTCCAGTGCATACAGGAACTCAACCTTTATCTTAAACTCAACAAATGCACTTTCGCCACCACTGAAGTCAAGTACCTAGGGATGATTGTCAAACCCGGTTAACTCGCTATGGACCCTGTCAAACTTGATGGCATCACCAAATGGCCTACCCCAACCAAGGTGAAGGAAGTCCGCTCCTTCCTTGGTTTTGCCAATTTCTACTGATGGTTTATCCCCGACTACTCCTCCATTGCCCGTCCCCTCATAGATCTTACCAAGAAGAATGCAGGTTGGTCCTGGACCCCAGCCTGCCAATCGGCCTTTGACTCTCTAAAAGCCCTCTTCCTTTCGAAACCAGTGCTTAACCTCCCTGATCCTGCTGCCCCCTTCACCATTGCCACTGATGCTTCAAAACATGCCTCTGGGGCTATACTCCTCCAAACCGACACCAACGGTGACTGTCACCCCTGTTCCTACCTCTCCACTTCCTTCTCCCCTGCTGAATGAAACTACGACATCTACGACCAGGAACTCCTCACCATCATTCGTGCCCTAAAAGCCTGGCGACACTACCTTCACGGTTCCCCCTTTCCCATCCAGGTCTTTACCGACCACAAAAACCTCACCTACTTCCGCCAGGCCCAACGCTTAAACCAACAACAAGCCCGCTGGCTTCTCGACCTTGCTGACTTTGATCTAAAAATGATACATGTTCCCGGTCGCCTCCTAGCAGGCCCCGATGCCCTCTCCAAACGCCCTGACCTCTGCCCTGACGAACCCGACAATGAAGGGACCACCCTTCTCCCCGAAACCCTCTTTGTCTGCATCATTGACGCCGCATTGCAGGAGAAGGTCTCTTCCTCTTCCAAGGAAGATCCCCTCATTCTCCAAGCTTTGCAGGCTCTTGACGGATCGGTTCCTCCCGCCTTTCCCTCTCGCCTCTCCGACTGGGCTTTTCAAAATGGTGTCCTTACTTATCAGGGCCGCGTGTATCTCCCACCCGATGATTCCCTCCGCCGTTCCATTGTCTCCTGCTGTCACGACCACACCTCTGCGGGTCACCCGGGATATCTTAAAACTCGCCAGCTCGTCTCCGTGGAGTTCTGGTGGCCCGGCCTTGCGCAATTCGTCCAAAAATATGTTGAAGGTTGTTCCATCTGTCAGCAGGCTAAGGCAAACACTCACCCTACTGTCCCCTCGACTTCCCTGATCGCCTTCTCAGCCTCCTGGCCTTTCCAACAGGTCTCCTGTGATCTGATCATGGATCTTCCCCTTTCGAACGGGTTCAATTCCCTTTTGGTCATGGTGGACCACGGCCTTACGAAGGGGGTAATTCTTTGTCCCACAAAGAAAACCATTACTGCTGCCGGCGTCGCCACCCTCTTTTTCCACAAAGTATACTGCTGCTTTGGCCTCTATGACAAAATTATCTCTGATCATGGTCCCCAATTCACCTCCGCCTTCACAAAAGAACTTGGGAAACTCCTCAATTATGATCTAGCTCTCTCTACCGCTTACCATCCTCAAACTGATGGCGAAACTGAACGGGTCAACCAGGAAGTCAAGACCTATCTCCAGATCTATTGTGGAAATAACCCTTCCTCATGGTCTGACTTCATTACCCACGCAGAATTCACCCACAATCACCGTCCTCACTCCGTCACCGGCAAATCCCCATTCTATCTCATGATGGACTACAAACCCCATGCTCTCCCCACAATAATCCCCGATACCCACATTCCCACCATTGAAACCCATCTCTCCTCCCTCTCCTCTGCTTGCAATGAAGCCCTCGCTGCCCACGAACTAGCCTGACAAGTCATGCAAGCTCGAAGGAATCAAGGTTTTGTACCATTTACCAAAGGAGACAAAGTCTGGCTCGAAGCCCGAAATCTAAAATGATGTTCTTCCACCCCTAAATTCAACTCCAAAAGAGAAGGCCCCTTTACCATCATGAAAGTCTTATCTCCCCTGACTTATCAACTCCGCTTACTGAAGACTTGGAAAATACACCCGGTCTTCCATGCTTCTCTTCTTTCCCCTTATCGAGAAAACTCCGTTCACGGTCCCAATTTCCCTTCGCCACCACCAGACCTTATCCAAGGAGAAGAAGAATATGAAATTGAAAAGATCCTACACCACCGCGGTCCTTCTTCTCGCTGCATGTTCCTGATCCAATGGAAAGGATACTCTGCCGAAGAAGACTTGTGGGTTCCCGAGCGGAACCTCAACAATGCAAAGTCCGCCCTCTCAGACTACAAAAAGCTTCACCCCTCCGTTTTCTCTCCTTAGACCAAACTTACCACTATTCCTCTTCTACAATGTCCTCCATAACTCCTTCCATCTCCTCTGAATCTTCCCTTTCCCCTTTGAACACCGCTTCCTCTCTTCCCGCTCCAGAAACCCCTACTATCGTCACCGTTGAACCAAAGAAACCCTCCCCTGGACCCATCACCTTTCATTGGTCCCCCTCTCCGTCTACCTCCCCACTCATCTTAGAACCCATGTCCTCCACTCCAGAACCACCTATGACCCCCTCCCCTCCTGCTGTCGTCGCTGTAGACCTTCCCCTTTTCGCGAACGACCTTAGAGGACACCAAGGAAGCATTCCTACCCCCACGTATATCCACACCCTTGAGCATTACCTCCTAGACTCTCATTTATCCATTCCCCTCAAAGCCCATATGGACATGGACTCCACTTTCCTTGCTTTATACAGAGCATACCACCAGACTGCGAGACTATCCCTTGTCACCAATGACCTCACGTCGCTCAGCACCGACATCATGGACCGTAGATGGGTAGCCTCCTGTCAGAAAGGCATCCTGAAGAATCTCCACCAAGCAATGTTTCAAATGGAGTTCGGAGAGTTTGTCCAGGACGTTGATCGTTAGTGCTGTGAGACCGCTGCCGCCCAGATCGCCTCTGCAAGGACCATTCCCTTAACTGGAGAACCTTATCTCTCGTCTCCCTCAGAATATGCTACCGCCCCTGAGCCTATATCCTCCACCCCCTCCTCCGCTCTTTCGCCTGAGGAATTACTTGTGTTAGACCATGCTGAACGTAACCATGACCACTCCACCATCGGACTTCACCCTGCCGAAATCCTTCACAACATCCCCATCCTGCCTAGCAACCCTCATTACCACAATTCTTGCCACCAGTGTCACCGCCTCGGACATATTCGTCATAACTGTCCCATCTACCAATGCCCAATCATTGACTGCCGCCAATGGGCACCCGGTCACTCCCAGGCAAATTGTCCCTTCGCTACTAGATGTCCTGCTCTTGCGGATAGGATTTCCACTGGTCCCGTTCGTTCCCACACGTCTTCTCTTGTGGGATGCATCTCCGCTTGGGGAAACCATTTTCGTCCTGACTTCTCTACCTATCACTCCTGCCACCCTTCCCACTCTTCTACTTCCTCCCAAAGGTCATCTCATGGTTCTACCCACTCCTCTTGCTCTTCCAACCCTTGTCCTATTCCTCCTCCTTCTCATCGCTCCGCCTTCCCCGTGCTTGATGATCCCATCAACAAGGAAGGTTACGCCAACATCACTGGTTCCCCTGGTCCTTCATACTCTTCTATGTGGGACTGATTCTTTCTTCAATGGTGTTTCGAATCTACTGCAGGGGTAATGTTACAATTTACTCTTTTCTTTACCTTTCTTGAGCCTTGTACTACTATTATCGCGTGTTCGAATCTCATCCAGGACTATATTTCTTTTCTTTCATCGCTGACTCATTCCCTAACCACATGACCTTATCTCACTTGCTTTGTCAGCGATTCCTTCCATCAGATTCCTTCGCTTTCCATGATGTTCTATGCTTGCCCTTAACTTCTTCTCTGTCTATATAAACCCCGTCGAATCACTCTTGTATTCCCAGTTTAGACCTCCTTGGAATACATCTCGTATCTGCGCTTTCCAAGCCCTGACTCATCATCAACACTCGATCAACTCCTTGAACCCTTGAATCCTTGAACCTTTGAACCTTCGTCACGCTAGCATTCGACTAGCGTTCCTTGATCTATTGGACTTCATACCGCCATTGAGGGTACACTCACTCAGAACCTTTGACCCCTTTGTGACCATCCAAGGCTACGTCCGACCCTACCCGGGCCAGTCGTAACACAATGCTAGACTACAGATGTCCTCTTGTGGATCTAGGAAGACTCGAGTAAGAGCCAAAAATATTACTGAAGTATAGCCCTGACTATCTAGTCAAAGGGTGGCTTAGCACTATGGCTGATGACACCAAACTTAGCAAACATGTTCCCCTCATGAAGTACTGTACCTTGGCACTCAGTGAGTTAGTTCTGATGAATCTGAGGACAAGGCTAGACGTACCAACTATTACCCCGTATCTACCCCAGATGGTGCAGTCAGAGACTCACTGCACTGATGTGGCAAGCAGACATCGCAGCTGCCAAAAATGTTTCCATCCCTTTGGGGACCCGCAAGAAGGCCGGTGGGCTTCTTCACTCCAGGCCACACTTGAATACATACAACAATAAGGCTGTGGCTCCCATGAGGCTCCCTAGAAACTACTATGATTGTGATTGGTTGGCATTGCTACCTCCCCACATTGTCTGCCACTTGTGGATCATCAATCAGGACTACAATTTTGGGCCTGGTGATTCTACTCCCGCTGTGCCACCGGGCCCCCTTCCTACATTTGGGCCAGCACCAGTTAATCCCCCTGTGCCAGTTGTCCTGGATCATTCCCATGTCCTTGCAGAACACACCACCTCATTCACAAATTCCGATGCACCACAACCCCTTCCTGTTTCATAACTTGATCCTCCACTCCCGTAACCAGTAGCACTTTTACATGCTCGAATAGGACTTAACCAATTATAGTACTCAAATATATTAGTTCATTGGCTGAATAGAATCATCATCATCCACTGGTAATATTGTTTGGGGTACTGAGCACCAATTGTGCTCATTACACTAGACTACTTCTGCTTGATTACACTGATTGGCAGCTTATACGATGTTTTTACTTACTCCTGCTCGTCTTAGCATTGGCTTTATCCTGCCCTGCTTTATTCTTCAGATATATCCTTGCAAAATCCTGTGCAGGTCACAGATCTTGATAGTCGTTTAGAATTGGGTACTGTGCTGAGGCCTAAATACATGGTGAGAAAGGCAGTGATTTGGGAAGTACTCATGGAGACAACACCTACTGCTCAAAAATACTGGGTGAGTGCTTCAGGGGTTTGGTTATGAAAGCAACAGCTCATATCAAGGTGCTTCTCACACACAGCATGAAGTCTGATCTCCAAACTGATTCCGAGTCAGGTGTGTGTGATACACTAGGATTTGTCATTGCATAGCTGCACTGACCTATACACCCCTTCCTCCCAGCCGAGTTCATCACATAGGGCATAGCCACCCCATTAGGTTTTGAGAGTGGTCCTTGTGGAGGAGGGATAATGATGCACAATGGCAAGTTTCCAAATTTCATGTAATTATTAGGGAATGTCTGTCCCTGTCCATCTCTATCTGTGGCTGAAAGGTGTGTGGTTTCAAGCAACGATTAACCAGATGATTATTGGGATATACTTGGTGCTTGAGCATCATCTCCACCCAGAATACCAGATGTGATGGGGATTGTTGTTTTGAAGTCGAACACTTGTTGTGCAGTGATTTCTGAATTGCTGGGACTGGGGCTGCGTTCTTTGTCAAATACTTTCAACAGGGTGATTGGGGGTAAATAACTGCAGTAATCCATCATAGGACAGTTTTGGGACAACACATGCTTCGGTCTGATTTATGACACTAATACTAACAGCTGAAACACAATGTGTTTGGTTCCCTTGTCACTATCCAAACTAGAACATATGCAAATACAGATGATAGCAAAAGCAAGACAAGCCAAATCAAGGGATTTTGCTTGTGCACACCATCATTGCAATGTGTCTCCTGTAGGCAGCCAAGAGCATGAGTTAAACACAATTCATGTGTGTATCTATCCAACCCACCTCTGATGACCAAACACAAAGAACAGGGCAGTTGTTGCTAGGCTCTGAAGTACCACTAGCTATCAAATGCTTAGAGTGTTGTGAGGAATGGTACTGAGCCCCCCAGTAAATAGCAAGCCACAATTGAAGTTCTTCAACTCGTTTGAGTTGAGTTTGCAACTTGAAGAAACGAACCAACCTTGTCCATGAGGAAGTGGCTGCGTAGGCCTTCCTATCTTGATATCCCACATTAGGACTTGTCCATTGTCACCACCTGTGATTGTAGTTGTCCCATCAATGTTGAAGTGGACTGAGCAATTCTGTTCCTATGGACTTGGATATGGAGGGGGCAGATATACTTCAACCAGGGAGTTGTCTGGTTTGTTAGCTTACTGTATAAATGTCAATACCATCAAGTAGATTCCACACTAGGAGTATGTTTGCCCCCTCATGGTAGGCGGTATATTCACTAGACCATAGTGTGAATGTGTCAGAGCTCAACACTAGGTAATACAGACTTACATCCGTGTTCTAAGCTTTTGCTGCCAGAGTTGATACCAGGGTGATAGATTCCAAGCAAATCTAGTACACAAGTGTCTTCAGTATGAATAAAATATAACGAAGATCATGACTCACATTTCATGTGAATTGAGGAATGCTATGATTAGTGAATGGCCTTGATTGAAGAAATGTGCTGTGATTGGCAAGGCAGGAAGGTGTGGTTGTGCAATTGGTGGTATCATGCAGAGGTTTCACAAAGGGTTAGCCTCAGGCAATAAAGCAGATTACAGTTTGAGTAGCGCATCAGATTTACTCACCTACATTGTCAGGAAAAATCTGGAATAGCACAATGCGACCTAATCCAGTCACGTCCAGAAGGCAGTGGGTCTTGTTGAGTGCAATGTGCTCAATGGCACAGTCAAACACAGTTTCCATGTGAACCCACTCAGATAACATTTGCAACCCTTATAAGTTGGAAGAGACAAAAGGAGAGTAAGAAATTACAGAGGTTATATTGAAACACCAGAGAATAAGTGTTCTGTTAGCACCAGCTGACAAAAGGTAAGTAATCTGGGATGATTGTGGGCTGCCAGTCTGACTGAGCCATTTGACCAAAATGACTGGTCCTTGTTTGGGTTTCAATTGTCAAACAATACTACGCTGTTGAAGGGACCAGATGATAACATGACTGTTATCACCTAGTACAGTGGTATTGCATGGAATACCTCATTGAGAAGTGAAGCACATACCACCACTGACAAGGTAATTGCCATCAAGAAATGAAATACAGTCAATGGGGCCCGGTGCCCTTCGAGCGACTCCCATAGTGTATACCATGTCATTCACTAGAGTCAGGTTGAGAACAATTGGGAGTAACTAGTAGCCATGTGCCTTGGGTGTGGGTCACTCAGTGGCTACCTTTCGTACTGGTCCTTTGTCCCTCATTGTTGACATGTGCATGCTGCATCACTTCAAACTATGTATATCACAAAGGCAAAAGCTATCACAAAAGACTTTCCTCCATATTATATGGACCATGCTTTATCCCTGTTCCTCCACCTTTCTTCCCCAATGACTGATTCCGCTTCCCAGAATCTTGGTGATATTCCTCATGTCAACAATACTACCAAACCAACCCAGCCAAAGTGTTCTTTCCATGAAACTTTCTCCACCAATCTCCTCCAAACATACATCCATACATCTATACTGATTTTTTGTTTCTACTTACAGCAACTGACTAATTGGTGTTAGTGTGCACCCACTGTTCGTGTCAACTGCCGTTGGCCTATCCATACCATGGGGGGTCAGCAGACACATATTCGATGGCATGACACCTGCAGAAGTTATTATGATTGCATCCAAGATTTGATCCCAGCATAAGCATTTCCCCTCTTTGTTAGCTCCCTGGTCTTTTTAACATTCTTCATCAAGCATGGCTCCTTGTCCGCTCAGCCAATTTCAGGGGCGTCATTCGTGTTTCACAGTCCACCATCCTATCACTCATGGGCACCATTAATGCAGTAAGATGGCTTCTTTCCCTGTCACAGCTACTGTATGGCATCAGGGGCAGGCACATCATCAGTCACACCCCAAATAAGCAAAGTATTCCTAGATCCTGGCATGTATAATGGATCTAAGGGAAAGCTCAAAGAATGGTGGACCAAGATTAAGACATGGATTGCTGAGAACCCCATAGTATTTCTGCCAGGTTCTAATAAAGCAGTATTGGCTGTCCTCTCTCACTTAGAAGGACAAAAGGAAGGTGGATTTGCCCACACAAGAATTAACAGCATGTTGAAAGGAAAAGCTTACACATGGAAAGACTTAGAGACAGAAATGGAATCCCTATTTCACTCAGTCAGTCAGATGGAATGGGCCCAACAAAAGCTAAGGATCCTCAAACAGACAGAAAGCATGCCAATTGATGACTGGATCATTGATTTCCAATGATACCAACCTCAGGCAGAGATGGGAAAATCTCACCTGATAGAGATCATTGAGCAAAATGTTCAACAATCTATCATTGACAAAATCTTATTCAATGGAGCACATCTCCCCACAGTAGAACTCTATCTTGCTAAGATAAGGGAGCTAGGCACAAGAAAGCAATTAATAGGCTTCATGTATCACGCCAGCTCTAGCCAAAGATCTAAAGATTCTAACCCCATGAACATTGATGTCATTGGCAGAGGACCAACAAGGAGTAGTAAATCTCCAGCAAAATGCTATAACTGTGGAGGAAACCACTTTGTAAAGGATTGTACTAAGCCCAAGCATAGCTGTGGCAACTGCAAATAACTTGGAGGAGCCATAAGAAAGGATATAGAAGAGGAGGATGCAATGTCTGAAATATGGAAGAAGGGGCCAATTCATGGGATGGGTCACCCTCAGATCAGGCTGTCCAAGGCATGTCCTATGACAAAATGAAAGCCTACTTCTGGATTTTAAAGATACCAAAGACAAGAAGGGAAGAGGGAAAGCCATGTGAACAAACTGGGTGTTTATGTGGATACAATCAAATGAAAGGTTCACTTTAAATTACATAACTAATGATAACTGATTTTCCCCACTGGCTTGGAAAACTGAAGAATCAGATAACTTATCTATGCCAAGTGGGTCTTCACCATCAATCAATGATGTGAAGCTTAGCAAGGGCTTTACACCTGCACTTAGTTCACTTCTCATCTCTACATCACAAGTCCCAGAAGAAGTGTGGGTACATAGCACACTGTTACAGAAGGAGATACGCATAATGATCAAAGTCACTCCTTCCAACACTAAGAAGTTCATTACAGTAGAAGCCCTATTAGACAGTGGTGCTAATATCATATTCATTGATTGCTCATGGGCTCAGGAACATCATATACCCCTGATGCCACTATGTAACCCTATACCAGTATTCAATGTGGACAGAACTAAGAATTCCAGTGGGAATATTATGCACTCCACTGAAGTAGTCATAGACTACATATAATGCACATAGAGAACAAGTCACTACTGAAATCACAGATCTTGGGAAGAACCAGATTATCCTTGGCTTCTTTCTCATGGCTTAAGAAGCACAATCATATCATAGATTGGACCAAAGGATCGGTAGAAATGACACACTGCCCACAGTCATGCTCTTTCCTGCAGGATAAGGAATTACTATTCCTACAACACTGTGACAAGGAAGAAGAAGAAAACACTTATCTCACTTACTCTGTACACACAGCCTTACACAAGCCAACCCCTAAGGGGAGGACAGCAGAGACAGTCATGCCAGAAGAGTTTAATCAGTATCTAAAAGTATGCCATAAGGGCAAATCAGAGAGAATGCTGATAAGGAAGCCACAGGATCACACTATTGATTTGAAAGAGTCATTTGTGCCTAAGAAAGGAAGAATAATCTCATTATCTGTTGAAGAACAACAGGAGATTTCCACATTCATTGATGATCAGCTCAAGAAGGGATACATCAGACCCTCTAAGTTCCTGCAGACATCTCCAGTATTCTTTATACCTAAGAAAGATGGCTGCAAATGCATGGTACAGGATTACCAATACCTAAATGAGCACACAGTCAAAAACAACTATTCTTTATTCCTAATTTCACAACTAGTCAATAAGCTCAAAGGGTCTAAGTTATTCACAAATATGGATCTCCAATGGGAATATAATAATGTCCACATCAAAGACAGTGATGAATGGAAAGCTGTCTTTATATGTTTTAGAGGCACTTTTGAACCCCTCATCATGTACTTTGGGCTATACAACTCCCCTAGAATGTTTCAAGCAATTATGAATGAAATCTTTGCTGACATGAACGACTGTGTTGTTGTATACATTGACAACTTAATGATATTCACAAAAACAGAGGACAGAAAAGAACATAACTGAATCATACTAGAAATACTCCATAGATTAGAAGAAAACAACTTATTCATAAATCCAGAAAAATGCACATTCCATGCCTGAGAAGTAGAGTTCTTGGGGGTGATTGTAGGAACAGATGGGGTAAAGATGGATGAAACGAAGGTCAAAGCCATTCTAGAATGGCTCACACCAAAGACCGTCTGAGGAGTTAGGAGTTTTTTAGGATTAGCCAACTTCTACTACAGCTTCATCAAGGATTACACCAAGGTGGCTAGACCCCTTAATGATCTAACAAAGAAGGAAACACCCATTGAGTGGAAGCAAGAATAGTAGCACTTCACTACTATTCCTGTCCTCACCTTCCCTGCTGATCACACTCAGTTCCACCTTGAATGTGATGCCTCAAATTATGCCACAGGGGTAATCATATCTGTTCAGAAGGATGACAAATGGCACCCCATGACCTCCTACTCTTCACACTCCATGTCACAGCAGGAATGGAACTATTCCATTGCTGACAAAGAGATGCTCAGTGTGATCAGAGCATTAGAGATATGGAGACACTATTTAGAAGGTGCATGTCACCAATTTAAAATTTGGAATGATCATGCCAATTTGCAATTCTATATGACTCAGCAAGATCTCAATTGGCAACAGGCCTGATGGGTACAGTACCTATCTAGATTCAATTTCAAATGGGTACACAAGGCTAGCACCACTATGGGAAAAGCAGATGCCCTCTCTCAATGAGAGGATCACATACTAGGACTTGAAAACAATAATAAAGTAGTATTGGTCATAATCCCAGAAAAGATTGGGATGCAAGTCCTGCTCTCTGATGAAGGTGATAACATAAAACAATACATTCATGATGTCTCATGTCACTTCAAAGAAGGAGACATCACCAATTTATGTAAAGATTCAAGGGTGATATGTGAGGAAGAAGACAGATTCTTGTATGACAAATTCCACATGACTTTTCTGCTTGAGAATGTTCACCGATGGATTACATCACAGAGACTGCATAATTAAGATATTCCCTAATGAGTAACAGAGTGTACAATGTACAAGTATAATGTCAGCATGAATCATAGATTGTTACTGAGGGTGTGGTCATATTGATTATATTGTACTATAGATATGGTATATCATGGAACCCATATGTTCACCCTGGTTTTATCACTCTGCATCTTGGCTCTCATGCACTTGATCTCCAACCACCATGAAGTATCAGTCTACCTTCATGCAGGCATGACCTCTTCTCTTTGATTTGAGCAGCCTCTGCTTGCCTAGCTTCTGTCAGAGTCCTGATTCCTCCTGGTCTTGTCTCTTGTGGAAGTCCGGAGTTCTGGAGGCGGAGGGTCTGCGGACAAAGGTCTGGAGATGATTGGGTGGAACTCTGGGTGGAAGTGGAGGAGGTGGTCTCAGAGATCATGGAGTGAATCTCAGAGGTGAGGGGGGTAGTCTCTAGCTAACGAGAATGCTGGAGTTATCGGAGAACCAAGGGAACAGAGAGTGTGAGGACAGCGGCGTAGGACTTATGTGTTGTGCCCTTGCCAAGCCCACGGGTCCTCATATTTTGGAGGGTTGGAGGTCCAAGGTAAAAGGAAGAGATGGAAGAGATAAGGACAGGAAGAGGAGGACCGTTTTTAATGTTGTGACATTATACATGAACATATATAATTTTCGTACTGAAGGTACAACAGAGAAGTACAGAGTTATATACTGGAGTCCAGAGAAAGTCTGGGTCCGAAGTGAATGCGGAAGGGCAATGTACATAGGAACAGAGGATGGGGAACTGCAAAGGCTGGAAGGGCGGTACAAACTATAATGTAGATTGTAGACTATCGCTAAAGGGGACTAAGGTAGAGAGTATAAGGGGGATCCAAAGGGGTGTACAAGTCCGAGGGTTTCTGGAGAGGGTCTCCAGACAGTGTTCATCAGAGATAGACCTGTGATCAAGGAGATGACTGGAGTTGATAGGATAGGGGCCAGAATGGGATATGACAGCTTCACTCACCCCTCCCCTCCATACATTTTCACTGATTCTTTCCACCCTCTTTTCAAAGCTCAAGTACCAGCATGACTGCAGGGTTTTCCCAAAGACCATCATGGACCACTCCAGAAAGTTGGGAAATCAAAAAGGAAGACACTACAGATGGCATGAGTTTCTAGTTCAGAGGAGAGCCCATGTCACCAGTAATTCATGGACTTTTGATGACTTGTCTACTGGATCCGATCTCACAATGAAGAAACACATGCATAGAAAAACACATTATGCACACAAACAGAGCATGTCTACTAGCTCCAGCAAGTTTGTTCTTATGTGCATATATTGTGCCAATGGCTCCTATCATGTCACACAAATTCCCCCACATGTAACAGCCACAGATCTCATCCCCTCTCTTAATGCCAAGGTATTGTGTGATAATGAGCAAGAGATCCACAAACTGTATCTAAAGCAACATGGAAGGGGTATTCAACCTTGTTGTGTCCTCATCTCTACTTCATTTCCCCCTCAGAACGAGTGTTGGCTTCGACAGAGTGGCCTGCAGCAATCACCCATTGCTGTCTGGAGCAAGCAGGATATGACCAGGATGACAGTCCCAACTACCCCACAGCCAATTGTTGATTCCAGTCCATCGACAGTTCAGAGTCCTCACAACCATCTAGACTTTGTCTAGATTCCCATCATAGATATTGCAACTTGATCCACAAGGGCCATCAATAATGGATATCCCCACAGTTAGGCTGGTCACACTGAAGAATTCCCTTATCATCCATCCCATTGTCTTATTCACCTTAAATTCAAATCTAGTGGCATCCCAGGTGACATTCCATTTCATCACTGTCACTGTCTTGCCACCTTGTGACTTGTTTTTCCTTCAAAATGTCATGTGCCACCTCGATGTCAGGGGCTGCAATTTCACTGAGTGGTTTGACCTGCTTAATCCTCAAGGAGACAACAATCTTGATAGTGTTGAGGGGGGGAAAGCTGGCCAACTGTTTCATGTTCCCCTACACAAGCCCATCTGTATACTGCACATGCTAGGTACCAAAATGGGCTCATTCCCATTCCCACATTTATATGCGTCAAGCTGGTTCCCAGCTTGGCCTCCAGATGAAACCTTGTCCCATTTACCCACTCTCAATGATCATTTTTATGGATTCAAAACTGTCCATGCACCAGCCCTCTGCACATTGTTGAAGACATCGCAGCTTCTGTGCTTGTGTTGTCTTGCCATGGGATGGCATGGGGTCGAAATTTGTGAAGCCATCATTCGAAAGTAAAGTGTTGTGTACTTTAAAGTGGTCAGCAACATGATCAAGACCAGCATGGGTACCTTGGAAATGTGTCCATATCTCTTGCCCTTGATCTAGTTCATACATGGCAGATGTGGGATGGTTTGTGACATCTGACTAGCATTTAGAACAGTGTCTGTTATTCTAATGTGCTGCCAATGTACTAAGATTGTCCTGGAATTTATAGCTTTCTTGTCAGATTACCCAACCTGAACACTAGTTAAGGTATGGTCACCCTTCTTCCATGACATGCTACCTGACATTTTGTTCTGGTAGTGATGGATGCACATTCCAAAATGATGACTGCTATCAAGAATGGCTTGAAAGCTAATCAATTTCCTTCTGTGGAGAATAGCTTGGTCTGAGCACATGTACCTATAGTATAAATACTAGATCTGTTACAATTCTCTTTTTTCTCTTTCCTTATCTTGTACAAATATGTGTCTTATCCATTCTCCTTGGACTTAGTTTCTATTCTCCTATGATGATGTATCTCTTATCCTGCTGGTGTTCCGATGGCATCCATCTACTTAGTCATCATTCCTTCCATTTCCTTCCATGCCTACCCTATACACTTATGTATCCAACATATATAAGTCATATGTACAGCTCCAGCATTTCCTCATGCTTGAGTTTCTTTGTCTTCTCTTACCATGTAATCCAAAGCACTTGCTTCACTTCCCGCTGGTCTTAGCCCAGTCTCCTTGACTCTTGTGTGAGTCCTTATTGCACTTAAGACTCAATGCTCTTCTTGTTCTTTGTTTCTCAAAGGATATGCTCATTCCTACCTGGACCAAGCATAACAAAAGCCCAAGTGGTTGAGGCCTAGCTAACCTCCTTATCATCACCACTTTCCCACATCGCAATCTAGATAGTACCTACTAGTAGGTTATTGATAGGTGCTACACAAGGCTATCACTGACACAACCAGCATCAGTGACTTACTACCACATCTCCAACATCTTTGACTATGTCATTGCAGGCCACCACTTCCTTTCACCACCTGCATCCCTTGCCTTCCCAGACCTAGACCCTATTCCCTGACATCTTCCACCTAGTACTGGAAGAAGCAATCTGTGCAGATCCACCTGCACCAGTACAGGAGAAATCAGAGTATAATCTGAATGACTACAACCCGTCGAATTACATCAAGGAAGAAGAAGTCAAGACCAACCTACAGGTACCAATTGATTAGTCACTAATTGAGTATGGAACAGGACTGATGAGTCCCACATAGGAATTGGGTTGACTAGCTGATTATTGTTCTAGTATCAACAATGGCCACAGGACACCAGTTAACAAAGCCACTCCCATACCCAATGATGTCCCCTCCACTCTAGTCAGGGCCATCTGGGCTAGTACCATAGACACAATAGCTTGCCAGGTTAGTTCAGACATAAACACACCATATACTGTACACTGAACACCACCTAACCCCACACATCACAGATCAAGAGATTGTATATCTGCTGCTTGGATCTCTGATCTACAGCCCCAACACACCACTCTGTGCCCCTCTGAGTTACCAGAACCAGTTGACTGGTCCTATATACACTACTGTCTGAACAACCCCTGACCTGCCCATCATTCTATCTGTCACTGAAGTATCTCTCACCCTTCCACTGCAACAAGTGAGACAGGACAGGTCCATAGACTTATATGCAAGGGAATATAGCTTGCTCCCAACAATTACCAATCCCTACCATAGCTAGATTCCTCTCTCTTACCCAACAAATCACAATCCTTTCTGTGCTTGATGCTGGTCACTCTGGTGAATCTATTGCCAGGGAAACTGGTGTCAGCCCTTCTGCCATATCCAAACTTCATTCCAAGAACTGTTCCACCCTTCCCAAAGTCATTAGGGCTATTTTTCCAAGCTTTTCCCTCCCATCATCTACCAGGGTCAACATCTTATTACCTCAGGCAGGGCTGAAAATGTGGTGCAAGTAACCAATGCACTCACCAATATCATCAGCCAACCCCTCTCCACCATCCCAGTCTATCTTCACTTGAAGAAACCTGGTATGAAGGCTGTGGTCAAGTTCAAATGCCCTATTCTCTCTACTAGACATCATAAGGTTTGCTTAGACCTTGCCACACCACCAGGCACTGTGGGAATCATGCTTAGCTTTGGTGGGGTCATAGATAGTACATACTCTCGGCTACCAAAATGCCCCCTAGGTCATGTGATGTGGCTCACATACCATGGTGATATGGCTCTAAGTAATAGGCTAGTGCAAGAGATCCTCAAGTTTAGTGAAGGCTTCTTGATGATGTGGAGCTGTATGACTTGGGAAGGAGTTATCTATGCTGCCCCAATTGATGGTAGGATGGATAG
>JBBPJO010000052.1:0-44011 GCA_038088815.1 Boletus nobilissimus | reverse complement strand
GTGGTCATGGAGGGCATCCAGGACAGCGTCTCTGGAGGAATGGATGGCCTGTTCCATTGCGGCAGCGTAGACGGGGAGCATCCCATCGGGGAAGAGTTGGGTGTGGAGTGTCCATCTGGTGGTGTATGTATGAAAGATGAGGCCCAGAGATTGGAGCACGGAGTTATCCCTATAAAGGGAGCAAGTGGAGATGCGTTGGGCCGCGGCAGGATTCTCGAGGAGAGAAGCATAAAGGATTCGGCAGGTTTGGTCTGGGAGACGGTGGAGGCGGACTGGGAATACGGAGGAGGTTCCATTCAGAGAGTTAGACATAAGTGGATGGCAACGACGATAGCAATAGAGGAGCGAGGGCTCGACTCAAGGGTAGGAGAGGGCTTAAGAAATTATGGGGGAAAGGCGACTGGATCCCTGGCCTTATATTCTTCCAGGAGGTTCACAGCATGTCCCAAGTTGGATTCGGGTTCCCAGGTGTTTTCGGAAGACGGATAGCCTTTCCATGAAACGAGGTAATGGCGTCGGCGGGCGGAGCCCCGATGGGCTAAGATCTGTTCGATTTCAAATTCCTCTTCCCCATCTATTATGTCCAGCGGAAGCGGAATGAAGTTTGGTCCGTGTTCAGCAGTTTCCCGATAGGGAGTCAGAAGCGATGCGTGGAAGGTGTTATGGATTTTCCACATCTTGGGCAAGCGGAGTTTGTACGAAACAGGTGATATAACCTGTGAGATTTCAAATGGCCCTTCGCGTCGAGGGGCAAGTTTTCGACAGGGGTAGCGGAGTTTTAGGTTGCGGCCCTTGAGCCACACCTTATCTCCTACCTTCCAGGGTTTGAATTTCGACGTTACGCGTTCGTGCATGTAGCGCTGGGCTTTTTCGTGTGCGGCGGTGGCTTCCTTGCGAGCCTCATTGAGGTCTCCAAGACGTTTTTCTAGAGCAGGGAGGAAGGTTTTCGTTCCTAAAGATGGATAAGCCCTCGGCTCGTATCCCATCATTAAACTAAAAGGAGTCTTTCCCGTTACAGAATGGACAGAGGAGTTGTGGCAGTACTCCGCCATTGGTAATAGGTCCGACCATCGGGTGGCGTCTCCTTGGCAAAAGATCTGGAGATAGGTTTCCAATTCCTGGTTGACCTGTTCCGTCTCTCCGTCGGTCTGTGGATGGTAGGCGGGACGGTGGGGTGTGTGTTGACTTTGTTGGCCTGGCAAACCGCGCAGCCCTGAATGAAGCAGCAGACAAACACGGTCAGGCCAGGCCACCAATAGTCACGTTGTACCTGATTAACGGTCCGGTAATAACCGCCATGACCCCCTGCAGGCGAGTCATGGATGGAATGAAGGAGGTCGTTCCGGTGGGCCTCGGGCACATAGGCCTGATCCTTGAAATATAGCAGGCCATCGTCAAAGCGCCAGTCGTGGATGGTGGAACGAGGGATTCCTGAGGTACCCTTGTGTAGTTTACGGAGCTGGTCGATGATGAAGCCATCAGTGGAGCAAGACTGCTCGATAGCGTGTCGAAGGTCTGTGTTGATCCGTTTCAAAAATAGCTCGCTGGGAAGTAGGGTAACTTCGGTGTTGTCGTCCGAAGTATCCAGGGCATCTTTCCGAGAGAGAGCGTCCGCGGGGGCCATGTTATTCCCCGGTACGTGTTGGAACAGGAGGTCATAGTCCTGTAGCGTCAATAGCCATCTAGCTTGCCGCCTAGAAAGCTTTCGTGGGTCCTTAAAATAGCACAGATTCTTATGATCTGTGAGGATGGTTACGGGCCGGTCGGTTCCGGTGAGGTAATGATGCCACTCCTCGAGTGCGCATATAACTGCTAGTAGTTCGCGGTCGTAAATGTTGTAGTTGCGTTCCGCCGGTGAGAACGTTCGGGAAATGTAGCAGCAAGGGTGTAAGTCGCCATTAGCGTCCCTCTGCATCAATACGCCTCCGGTAGCCGTTAGTGAGGTGTCTGTCATGATGTAGATCGGTTTGGAAGTATCTGGCATTGTGAGTACGGGTTTGGAAGTGAAGGCCCGACGGAGGAGGTTGAAGGCCTGTTGTTGCTCGTGTGTCCAGGACCACGGCTGCCCTTTCTTTGTCAAATCCAAGATCGGCCTGGCAATTTCTGAGAAGTTCAGAATAAACTTGCGGTAGAAGTTGCAGAACCCTATGAAGGAGCGGACTGCGCGAACTGTAGTAGGTGGTTCCCAGGTAGTGATTGCCGATAGCTTGGTAGGGTCCATCGCGATGATACCCTCTTGAATGACCATCCCTAGGAATTCAACCGAGGATGCATCGAACATACATTTCTCTAATTTGAGGCTGAGACGGTTGTTGCGCAACCGTTCCAGGACTCGCCTCGTCTGTTGGTGATGTTCGTTAAGATCCCTGGAAGGGATCAATATATCATCCATATAGATGATCAACCATCCTTCCGCTACCATATCCTTGAAAATATAGTCCATGAACGACTGAAAAGTTGCAGGACTGTTGCAAAGGCCGAAGAACATGACGAGAGGCTCGAAGAGGCTGAAGGGTGTGATGAACGCCGCCTTCCAGGTGTCTTTGGTCTTGATCTGGACATTATTATACCCCCAACGGATGTCCATCTTCATGAAGTAACGAGATCCCTTGAGCTGATCCATCAAATCGCTGATAAGTGGGAGAGGATAGGCGTTTTTGATGGTATGCTCATTGAGATATCGGTAGTCTTGGCAAGGGCGAAGATTACCATCCTTCTTAGATACGAAGAAGAATGGTGAAGCCATGGGAGAGTTGGAGGGGCGAATACGTCCGGCCTTCATGTGTTCGTCAATAAAGTCTTTACATGCCTCTCGCTCTTTAGGGTTGAGCGGGTAGGCCTTCGCAACCTTGGGTAAGAAAGAGTCATCTAGATCTATGCCGTGATCGAACGACCGGTAGGGCGGAAGGGGACCGTCGTCCTTCTTCTGGAAGACGTCCTCAAAGTCTTGGAAGTCCTGCGGGAGTTCCGTCTTGGTCTTCTTCGCGTCTTGGGTGAGAGAAGTCGAAATTGTAGTTTTCTTAATGGAAGGTCCGGTTGGCTCTTCGTCATCCTCCTCCACATCTATGAGCGCCGGTATTTCTTCCCACTGCGTGGTCGGTTCCACGTCAGGTACCTTCAGATGAACCTCTTTGGTCTTTGCCGTTAGTATGGGATCGACGCTGTGCTTCCACCACAGAGCTCTTCGTCATCGCAATTTGTTCATCTGGTATTTCCTGTTGAAGACATTTAAAGTATGGGCCTCGGCCGCAGCGTCTTCTCGATTCCACGTGCGTTCCCGTCCGGTCGGTTCCAGATCGCGGAGACGGACGGTTCCTGTACTCCAATCGACCTCCAGATTGTTGTCACAGAGCCAAGGGAGCCCAAGGATGATCTCATCCTTGCCACAGTCAATAACAAGGAAGTCTCAGAGTTCGGTGGTTTCTCCGAGTTGCATTAGCACTGATGCCTGTTTTCATATCAGGCCGTTTTTGTTGGGAGATCCATCGATGTTGCTTGCTCGAAGCGGGATCTTTAGTTGCGTAGTAGGGATGTCGCAAGCTACCACGGTAGCATAGTCGATAAAGCAACCAGTTGCCCCAGAGTTGATGAGGGCTTTGGTGTCAACGCTTTTGAATGCAGTTCGGTCAGGTGGGTAGAGGGTGATGGGAATAGATATGGATTGCGATGAACCACCTGACACGAAGACTGGAGATAACCTATGAGAAAATTTAGCAGGAGATGACATTGACCCATCCCTGCTCTTTAAAAATCCTTGCCGCAGAAACCGGAGACACTCCGTATGCGGTTGGACAGGTCGGTTCCCGTTCCAGGCCATGTGTCCTGGTCGGTTCCAGGTATCTCACATGCCTCTTCCCCTTCTCTCACCACCTTTACCACCTTGATTCCGTGTTTGACTGTGTTTCTCGTGGTGGTCTCTTGAGAAGAAGGTTGCGGTCCAAGCCCCATCCCCTGACCCCAGGGAGTAGCTGCTTCCGCGTCCACCCTTGACTGGACAGATACATCATTGGGGTATGTGCCTGGTGATTGTTCCAGGACTTCCTCCAAGGTGGTTTCCCAGAGGTCTGCCGGCATGATAGTGGAAAATCAGTTGTTCCATGGTCCAGATCGTACAGCCCTGGCTCGTGGTGCTGCCCTGATCGCTTCCCTTTGGCACTCTTGGTAAGTGGCCGTTCTTACCTCAGCCATGGCCTGGTAGCCAGCCTCCTCGTCCACGGACAAGCTGCCTTCCCTGAAAGCAGTTTTGAGGATCTTAATCGCGGCACCTTTCTCGATGCTTCCCATTTCCTCTAGGTAAGCCGAGAGTTCATCATCCTCCTCCGTAGTGGTGGTGGCTCGTGCCCGTCATTGCGGGACTTTGTAAGTAGGACGTGCGGTGCGTCCGGAGGATGTGGTCAGGCGGGGACGTGAGTTGGACCGGTTGGTTCTGGTTCCATGGTGGTTGGAAGACCTACAGCCAACCTTGTGACAGATAAAGCATTTGTTGCTCCGCATATACTCAGCACGCTGAGTCGGCGATAGACGCACGGCATCTACGTCCATCGCATACAGGTCCTTGTGCGATCGAGAGGAGGGCGCCAGGATATGTGGTACGCCCTTTCGAAGGTCCCCAATTCTCCGCAATTGTTGCGAGAACTGGCCTGCCTTCTTAATCCAATCCTTGTAGTCGTCGGGGATCTTTTCGCAAGACAGGATCATTGTTGCAAGTTTAGGAGAGAGGCCTCGGATAAACCACTCCACGAGAGCGTGTTTGTCAGAGATAGCAGATTTCTCGGCGAGAAGTTGGAATTCCGAAGCGTATTTGGCAAAGCCATTGCTCCAGTTTCCATCTGTGTCCTTTCCGGCAGCCTGGTGGAGTTTGGAGAGGTCAATCCTAGCCTTGGCGGCTACATCGTAGGGGGAGAAGGCGGTCTCGAAAGCCTGTTTAATACAGTCGAAGGTCTTGAGTTCATTTGGGATATGGGCGTTTCCCAATTTCATCAGCCATCCTTCAGCGAAGGTCTTGCCATGGCCCTTACTGATCTTGTTAAGGAAGGTAAGGGATTTGGTCTTATCCGTGAACACCTTGTCGTTGATAGTGAAGTAGGCGTCCATAGTGAGGAGCCATCTGTTGGCATCCTCTGCCTCCCTGGAAAAGTCCTCGGGAAGGCCGGCCTTTATTTCAGATACCATGTCGTCGTCTTCTAGAGCTGGGTCAATATCAATATCTTCCGCCTCAGTCGGTTCTGGGTCGAAAGTCTCTGCACCGGTCGGTTCCGGGTCAGGATCATGGAAAGTGAGGGGAGGATCCTCTTGGATGGGGGATTCAACAGAAGCCTGGGGGATGGCAGCTAAATCAGAGACGGAGCGGAGAGCGTCGGAGTTCCACCCTTGAGACTGGTTGACTTCAGCGAGAGCCCTCTGACGTTCTTGATATGCCGCGATATACTCCGGGGAGGAGAATCTATCCGGAAGAACGAGATAGAATGGGTGACCGTCAGGTAGGAGATGAAGTCTGGGAAGTCGAGGGGAGGAACGAGGTTGAGACATGGTGGGTGTTTCAGGAGGGGAGTCGGAGTCGGAGGGTACTCTGAACCTGCCTAGGCGAGAGATGGTGGGTAGGGGGAATGTCCTCTACGTAGAAGTAGGGACAAGGGGAAAAGCTAGTTCTTTTGTAATGCACAGCATAGTAGTGATGTAGCATGCTGCGATGCAAAGGAGAGTTCACGTGTAGAGAAGGGAGAGCGAGTGACAAGTAGAGGGATCCTCGAGGAACAATGCTGAGCTTCAAGACGTCGCAAAGCCTAAGCTGGTCTCACCTATCTAGGAATCTCGCTAGACTCGGTGGTCACTAGAAACTACACTGATATTGTGTAGAACTAGCTTGGGGAAAATACAGGAGGGCGAGAGAGCGCCCTTATATACGGTAGGCCCCTTCTAAATAAGGAAAGGATGTGTAGCATCCGCAGCAACTAAGGTATGACTTGATGCGCAGCAGGTGAGTCAAGACGAGTCAGAATGAGTCATAGAGAAAGGTTATGCCGCAGGCGGTGAAGTCTGAATAAGGGCGACTGCGGCGGAACGGGAAGGAAGTCTAAATAAGGTAAGGGCGGGGCGCCATGTGAGACAGAAAGGAAAAGAGATCGGGAAGCGCATCTGGTATAATGGAGGACGACTCCATTACGAATACAACCGCGTATGGTGAAGAGAATGAGACTAAAGGTCGAGTGAACGAAAAAGCGTAGTGAAAAAGTGTACTCCCTCGTAGACCGTAACAGATGGGATGGGGATGCAGATGCAGATGCAGTCATTTAGGGGGATGGGACAGTCTCAGCTGCGCGTTATTGAGTTTGTCGACTTGTTGGGTTTCGACTGGTCAGACTTGCTCATGACCACCCCTGTCAACCTGAAGTATCTAGGTTCACTCAACCTGGATGTGTGTGTTCACGTGGATCTGACAGGATGCGAGGTGGTTGATCCGTCGGCGCTGTTGTCACTCCTCACCTCTGCCTGCCGGTTGCTGCATTCCCAAGGTCGTATCATGACAACCGCTCAAGCGGAGAAACTCAACATGGAAACAATGTACATCTTGGAGAGTTGTGCAATCGAGAACCACAGAAGGGAAGTAGCATTCACGGTCACCATTGGCTACGAGGCATGGCGTTGACTACTCAACATGATGCTCACCAAGTGCTTCCATCGGCTGCCACACAATGGACACCAAATTTTGCTTCATGTAGTATATCAGATACTCAGCCTTTGGAGAACGCAGTGGCCTCCGTGATGGTCTTGCCAAAACATTCTGGTTTTATTCACTGAACTTGCCTACCGTCGTGCTTCTCTTACCTCGAGCAGGTCTCTACCTCACCTTGCTCCTCTCATTCTCATCTCTGAATCCAGAATATGTCAGTATGATTGAAGCTGGCTTCAATGGTCGAGACTCGGCCTTCTTTTGCCCATCTGATGGCACATTGATGGATTATGCCCGTGGTGTTCTCTTCACCAATGCTGCGTGGACAGCATGGTGTGCGCTCATCCTCTTCATTAGCTGGTAGGTCTGCTCTCATCTCGACTTGTCCCTTGTTTTACCCCATGACTGTCTAGGATCAGCCTATGGATCTTGAGCGGTCAAGGCTGCGCACGACTTTGTGGTCCCCGTCACAGATGGGAGGAAGAAGATCACGTGAAGACCATGTCCATTTATAGTGATGGCACTATCGAGGATGTTGACACACTTCCCTGGACCTGGAGGATGTGCACGTGTCTGCGCATCCAAGAAGCATTTGACTTCTGTCTCACAGTCAAGCCACCTGTGCGGTGGAGTATGATTGCGCCCAAGAAGGAAGAAGCTGAAAGGTCCAAGTTACCTGGTGTACAGATCTTGCCAACATTTGAAGTTGAGCAAGTGTTGGCAGCAGTGGGATTACATTTGGTCCCAGTGCCTGCACGTTGAGGTGCACTTTCGGGGAACTTATTTGCACATCCATGGATGGGCAATGGGGCAACTGCCGGACCTTCGTCACTGCCTGAGTTGTCGGATATCATTCCCATGGTGGTCAAACAATCTTCTGGGGATCAGGAGGTTGCAGGCCCTTCAGCGCCATTGATGAAGTTGCTGTACCTGTTTGGTATGGTGCACAGGCCTCATCCAAGGATCAGATACCATTCCCACCTTCGCCTGGTTCACAGAAAGAAAAGCACAGGTCCCCCGAGGTCCACAAGCCTCTCTCAGTTACGACATTCTTGACGCCCGCTACAATTCACTCAAGTACAAACAATGGTATCTCTCCATCATTTACTACCAAATCGCTCGTCTAGGCTACCTTTCCCCTAACGAGGTACAAAAGTTGATCGATTGGCTCGCAGCCAATCCAAATGACACCATGACATCCTATATCCTCACTGCCACCCTTGCAGCATTCGACCTGGCAGAACCTCACCCCTTCACTGGCAATGTCCACAAAAACCTTGCTACAGACAAGGGCACCATCGTGTACATGAAATGACAGTGGTATGCTCACCGCATCGCAGACACCCCTGGCATAGGCAAGCTCCACCACCACCTCAGTCTCTGAGGCTGTGAAGTTGAAACCGAGTTGAGGTGTTTGTCAGGCAGGAGCTTGTCCCCACTTCAATACTGGATGCCTCCCTTGCTTCTCGTATATTCAACGAGATAGAGTCAATCGGGACCACCATCACCCAGGCACAGATAGCGAGACAGAACAGCCAGAGCAACACCATCCCACCTTCTGGTCCAGGTACACACTTCCCTTGCCCGTCCTTCCACTTTTCACTCATGTCCCCCGAGGTTCACAACCCTCTCTTGGGTTACAACATTCTTGATGCCCACTACAACTCTCTCAAGTATGAGCAACAGTATCTCTCCATCGTTTACTACCAAACCGCTCGTCTAGGCTACTTTTCCCCTAACAAGGTACAAAAGTCAATTGATTGCCTTGCGGCCAATCCAAATGACACCACGATGTCTTACATCCTTGGCACTCGCTGCCACTCTCACAGCATTCTACTCAGCAGAACCTCATTCCTTCCCTGGAAAAGTCCGCAAAAACCTCGCCACAGACAAGGGCACCATTGCCTACATGAAATGACAACTTGCTCCCAATACACACAGGCAAGCTCCACCACCACCTCAGTCTCCTCAGCTGCGAAGTCGAAACTGAGGAACTACAAGTGGTCTACCATTTCATGAAAAGGTTCATGACCATCTTTGTCTATCCAACTGTCCCTGACCATGTCCCTTTGCTAGTATGACTGCTCTCCATTTGTTCACAACATCGCGGGAATCTATCCTTCCCATATGGGTATTGACAGCTCAATCCTGTCGGTCTCAGCCAGACATAAAATGCCAGCCCTTCAATATCATGGTCTACAATCTTTGCCCTTCTTGAGTCCTGGACCTCCCCTGCTCCAAATCCCCACAGAAACCAACCTCCTTCCCTCGCCACATTGTTTGGTGGATTTGGCTCTCTTGCTACCCCTCAACCTCATCCGCCTACTCAACAACCCCCTATCCCCATCGGACCAAAGGATGTACTTCTTGCTCAATCCTCCACCTTCTCTCCACTGTGGCAACAAGCTCCGTCACCGTGCGTCTTGCCATCTCTTCTAACACCCAATTTCACACATCCCAACTCCGGTGTTGCTCATTCCTCTAGGTATACCTCTTGAACTCAAGGGGGCCATCTTTGATGCGCTTGCTGCCTTTTGTGAGCCTGGAGCGGGTGTTGTGGGTGTAGATATTTGCAAGAGTGTATGGAGACTGATGGAGAGAGTCAAGGTGATCAATGTGTGTGCACCTGTATCCGGCCAGCTGGTCGGCGCAGGTGCCATTCTACCACCTGTAAAAGGAGTGGAAGTGGAATTGGGCGAAGTGGAGGCGGTATACAAGTTATACCCCATTACCATTCCATTTTTGAACCTGCTGGCTATGCTGCTGCATACGCCAAAGAGACTTTCCCCACAAAGTCTGTTGGCAGATGCGGAGCCACTCAATATGATTCCCAAGTCTCTGGGCCAGCCTTACCGCCTACCTGGCATTGGTCCCTACATCAGCTTCATGGTGGATAACGTGTTTGCAGGACTACCATGCCGAGAATATGCACAACACTTGGAGAGATGGTGAATGAATGATCTGTGCCTCAAGTTCGTCGAACGTTCCTTGCAGATTGGGAGATAGAGAACCTTGTCTGAGCCAGTGAAGATGGATTGCTCAGACAAGAAACTGTCATCTTGTTGCTCATCCATCCTGGTTTCGAAGTACTGACTCACCTGCTCACGAATTCCCCTCTCCAATCCACTATCCTTTCCTATATCGTCGATGGCATCGAAGGCTTTCAGCACAAGCTCCCTTCTGAAGACCCTTACTTCTTGCTCACAATCATTCGCATCCTCCACATCATTCACTGAGTGCTTGAAATTCAGGATGTCTTCCTCGATGTATTGGTTTCCATCCTTTCCAAATTTGACAGCGCACCATTCGTGGGGACCGTCCACTCGAGGTTGTTTTACACATGGTTCGACCAAGCACTGATGTATGGGACCAAGTATATCCCTGTGATTGCGACATATGTCATATATCCAGCATATCCAGAGCTTGTTCTCCTCACTGTCAGGATCATCTCCCAGCTCTCTTGTTCGACGTCCATCATGAGCCTGCTCACACTCATTGAATGTAGTCCCAATTCCGAGCGCATCCTCAGTGGTTTCAGGCAGCTACTGGACATTGATTTGTTGGATGACGTTGATACAGCTGAAACAACCGCAGAGCATAGTACCAGTGCTGGTGCTGCAGATAGAGAAACCCAAGAGCCGCTGGATCAAGCTATCAGGATCACAATTCTTGACCTCCTCATCCATAACATGGAACGTGAAACAATGTACCCCAATTTCAGCCATTTCCTCTTGTTCAGTGGTACAGAAAGCAAGCACCAGATTCAAGACCCACATGCAATCAGCACACGCCAGCCATGTGTGCATGTCATCCTTGATCTTGTCAATGTTGGCATACCATGGATGAGAACCAAGGGCAAGGATGCAGAACAACAGTGCAAGGCGGCGATGCATGCAGAACCACTTTTCAATGTCCTCCCAGCGCTGAGCGTGCAGTGTTACCATATCATCTACCAGCTCTGCATGCACCCTCATACATCAGATGTGACCATGCGATATCTGCACATGAGGGAAGACTTTTTTGCACATCACCTTGCAGTCATCCCATCAAAGGTTCTGGAGGTGTCCCAGGAGCCATTCATTGAGGTCATGTACCACGACAGATCGTGTGTGCTGACGAGTGTGTCAATGCTTTGGGCATTCATCGACTTGTGCTCTCGTATACTGGACCTCACCACTTGGATCTACATGTATTAACAGACAAGGTTCAACTAGGAGGATGGGATGGGGATGCAGATGCAGATGCAGTCATTTGGGGAGATGGGACAGTCTCAGCTGCGCGTTGTCGAGTTTGTCAACTCGTTGGGTTTTGACTGGTCAGCCCCATTGGGTACAAAGCAGAAGACAGCAAACAATCAGGTGTGGAGAGTTTCTTGCATGGTTCGCCATATGCTCACGCTTTCATTCCTACAAAGGCTGTCGAGTTTTTATCGAGTCACAGAGAGACACAGTTGTGATCATGCTCAAAAACGACAGTGAAGAGGTGGCACTATCATACATTCAAGAGATCCACTTGCTCATCTCACTCAGCAGCAGTCTTCTTTCCCTTGTTGATGAAACTGACCCTTGATCTAGTTGACAATGCACACAGGCTTTGGTGGCATACACGGTACCATTCTGTGTGACCCCAGACAGACAGTGAGATTGCGCTCGTGAGAAAGTTGCATTTGCCAGATGAAACTGACCCTTGATCTAGTTGACAATGAACACAGGCTTTGGTGGCATACATGGTACCATTCTGTGTGACCCCAGACAGACAGTGAGATTGCACTTGTGAGCATGTTTCCGCCTGGACACCAATTGGAAACCAAGTTTGACGCCATGGTGCGGCGACAGGAGCTGTTGCTTCAAAAAGCAGTCATCGAGTATCTAGGTACTGCGAGCGACTTTATGGAACTGGAGATGAAGCTGGCTCTCTCTCCTGTATTGTCAGTTCCCCGACAGGATGAACGGCTGCCTCGTGCGATTGGTGTGTTTTTTTGGGGTCTACATGTGTGTCATCATTGATTCAGGGTATGTATAGCTATCATTTCCATTGTTGGAGACACGATTGAAGCTCTGAACAGTCTATGTGACTATCTTGCAGCGAATTACAGATTGCAGATCTCTCTGCGGAGCTGTCATTCCACGATCATATTTGTGTGGATAGTATCCAAGAGGTGGGCGATGACTTGTTCAACCACATCACACACATCTGACATGGGTCCTACAGGTCATCAGCATCTTGGACCCAGCATTCTTGCAGGACCTCGACATTGCACAAAAGCGGTCGTTAATCCATCAAGCCTATTAGCAACTCAAGATTGAGTTTCAAGACAAAGTCAAGATGGTGCTCGGTACGCTTGTCTCTCTCTGTTCTCTCCATGGCTTCATGGCTGACGGCTAAACGTGGCAGGTACAACAGAGATGTTGTTGTTGTTGCTGTGGCAACATTTGGCGAGTTATGCCAAGACAGATCCGTCATGTTCGGTTGTACTGCCACCTGCCAATATGTGGATGTCAATGTGGCTGTTGCCTGCGGTGGATGCCAGCACATTTAAAGATGGGTCTTGGCGATGAGAAACCCAAAGACCACTGGATCAAGCAACCTGCACACTTCCTTCCAGTTGCTACATTAATGTCAGGCTTTCTACCCTAAACAGCTCTGCCAATGTTGATCTCATGGGTACAGCAACAGTTTGGTCATGAACCCGAACTATTCAAGCACAATTAGAAGATCTTGCTTGGACAAGCCCAGGCATGGACATTTGGGGACATTGTGGGTATGGGACGAGTTCAGGCAGGTATCTTTGACTGAATGCATCATGTACAATTGGCCATCCATCCTTGTGCATCCACCTTAAATGTAATAAATGTATCATAGCTTTTCCATCCCTCGCACGTCCACTCACCACATGCTGCTGCCAAACAATGCCTTTGGACGATATGGATTGAATTACAAAATGTAGTTGCTGCATGTTTTTTTCTCACACATTCTTTGACATACCCACTAGCCAACCGCAGCGGCATGATGAACTCAAAGGGCGGTCAAAGAGGTAATCAAACTGACCTCTGCCAGGTGACAGGACCTATAAACAGGTAGCACAACTCAACCCACTCTTTGAGGCAGTTTTCTACCTTGCATCCCTTCATTCCTCCAAGGCAAACCTGCCAGTGCCCTTGTTCCTATGGCACCAACTCGCCATTCCAACTCTTCCACAACAGCTTCATCCTGACCAGAGCCCTCCCAGACGACTCGCCCAGCTCACACGAATGCTGGGAAGGGTGGCTACATTTCCCAGCTGAGGAAGACTAGCAAGGCTCTTGATTGACCCCAGCATGAGCAAGCAAAGGATCTGCTCAAGAATGAACCCGTCAATCATTTAGCTCCTACACTGCACCGTCCAAGGAAGAAAAAGACTGGGAAGCAGCATGCCAAGGTCAGTATGACTGTGCACAACTTGATCATACACTAACACTTACCAGGCTACTGCATTGGAAGATGTGACCTCTGACCCACTCGAGGCCGACTCCTTGCAGATTGCACTGTCTGGCCCAGATGGTTGGTTTGGCTTGCAGCCCCAAGCTCCTGTGTTTGTCGGCAGGCAAGCCTTGGAGGAATATGAAAAGGATTGTGTCCATCATCAAATAAAGGACAATATAGTGGCATGCACAGGCAAAGGCAGTGTCCACTTTAAACAGGTTTGTGATCTAATATTCTTTCCTCTACATAACTCCCAATTGTCTTTTCAGAATTTGCGCAATAATTCTCATGATGAAACTACCCAGATGGACATTGATGACCATCACGAATGCCGCCCAGAGGATGGGGGTCACAACAGCAGGATGGACATTCATGCACATGGTGGCTTATTCGATTTCAACGATCAACAAGTTGAAGGTATCTCATTCATTATGTTTTATTTTGTCATGCTATTAAATCATCTATCATCAGTACCATGTAGTAATGGCAGCCATCTGCACAGAGAGGATGTAATCAGAGACTGGAACTGTGAGGATTGAATGGATACCACAGGCGACCCAGCCCCACAGGGAGATGCCCAAACGCAACCACCACGCCGTTGTCCCCAGTCTCAACCATCACAGAACACGGCCAGAGACACTGCGCAGCCTTGCCGCCACATTTTGAATGCACGGTACCTTCAAGATCACGTCCTTCCCTCACCACCACTCTCCCACTCTCATTCAAATGAGGCTAACGAGAATGCTCACCACAACAATGATACTTAAGCCAATGTTGTATGACGTGGTGATGAACATGTAAGCTGCTTCTATTCGTGCCAGATGATACTCAATATGATATAGACTAATACTGATTATGATGTACTTGGTCACCACCATTTGAGCAACCACCACCACCGGTCTCCAGATCTTCACCACCTGGCTAACATTCAAGATGGCAACTGTCAGAATGATGGTTCATCGAGACAACTCCAAGCAGGATATGAAGTTCCCATCCCTGAGCAAGAGCATGCTGCCAATGTTCAAGGTGGCAATTATCAAGATGATCGTGCATCGAGACAACACCTTGCAGGATATGAAGTTCTTGTTGCTCAACAAGAGCATGCTGCCCCTGCCCCCAGTCTCCGAGAGCATGCCGCTAATGTTCAAGAAGGCAACCATCAAAACGATGGTCCATCGAGACAAGCACCCATTGTCAACAGTAACCACACAAGTACTGGCAAGGGTTTGAATGCCAACACAACAGACCGCCAGCATACTTCTGCTCCAGATCAGCTGCACTGCCATGGTTGATATTCCAAGAATCAGAAGGACACCATCCAGCCGAAGCCATCCCACATTGGCTTTTATCCAAAACTCTGGCAACAGCTCTTGGAGATTGCAAAGGCCAAGATGCAATGCGCCCTCTTCCTTCATCAACCTTTCCTTCCAAATAGAAAGACCACGATAAAAGGGGAATGTTACGAAGTGTTGCTGGGCGTCATTGCTCATTATGAACGCAAGCAAAGGCCAGTCAAGTGCGGTAAGTCAGTGTTCACTCATTGGCAGTCATAATTAATTATTGTCTAGGGTACAGTGATCAGAAAGCAAACATGGCAGAAATGGTAGGTCCCGAAGTATACTTAGAGGATATTGCTGACTATGTCAGCTATATGACGATGTAACATCATTTCGAAGCATACTCAAGAAAGCCATTCAGGAAGCAGTCCCTTCAGGGTATGCACTCCACGCTCTGCCAACCACAATATCCCAGAGGCTTGCACAATGTTCCTCAAAGACAGGGCTACACAACTCCTGCAAGACTCGGAATACCTGCTGGAAGACGTCAATGAACAAGTGAGTCAATTTATCATATCCCATATTTGATTGGTCATCCAGTGTCCTTCGGGAAAGAAGCTGCTCTTCGGTCACCCGGTACTCAAGCAAGTGTGCCTTTATGTATATTATTCAAACACGAGCAAATCCCTTCAAACTTTTGGCAAATTTCAACACTCTGTCCCAAAGAAAGCACTTGCACTAGTGGCTGCAATGGTATGTAGTCTTCGTCACTTCCTGCTGTTACTGACTATGGTGTTACAGGTTCATTTTGTGTTAACACTCTATAAGAAGCACAGCAGGGACACCAATCCAAGCCTCAGCTCCAAAGAGCTAGAGGACACATACAAAAAAATCATGTGCGGTATGGACAAACTTGTGACACCATTCCAAAGGCTACCATTTCGAGGTGATGTTGACTCAATGGGCGGCAGAGGGAATGTATGAAGCCGTGCACAAATATTCTGAGCCATCACTAACTTAATAAACAGGGATGGCTTCTCTGATGGTGTTGGTGACGAAAGTGATGCTGGTAATGAGTTTAGGATGAATCTATCTGATTCAGAGCCAGAGCCAGCTTTGGATGACCACCCAGGTGATGAGGATTTCGAAGCACCTATTGGCATGGATTTTGGGACACCTACATATTGGTGCAGATTTCGGGACATCTATTGGCACGGATTTCAGGACACCTATTGGCATGGATTTCAGGGCACCTATTGGTGCGGATGGTGACAAACATGAGGACTTTGGACCACCTGCCAGTGGAGACAATAATGAGCACGAGCAGTGATCTGATGCTGGGTTCTCTGATGGTGAGAATTACAATGGTGGCCACTTTGGTGACAATCACCTCAGTGATGAGCATACCAATGATGAAGGTTTTCATGGTGGTTGGCAGGGCTTTGAGGGAGTGGATGAGGGTGGTGACAGTGGTATTGATGATGACAAGTACTAATAGACATGCTAGTAATGTAGTACATACCTGATGGCAATCTACAGTTTACATGGTCCATTACAAGGGGGCAGAGCTCACAATGCTTGGGTAGGCAACAGCTTGTATGAGAGAGATAGTACTTCCAGGCCTACGGTATGTGCAAGCATACAAGTATCACAGTATTACATAAGGGCAGCATCACAATCATGTACAAATTGGCTTCATCTGTACAGTGTCACACAGATTATTTAGTTTTGTACAGTACTGTACCCACTGTGCCAGAGCTGCACAGGGAGGGACCTTTTTGTAGCATTGTAAGAAGTGTAACTTGCTATGCAGAGCAACACAGTACTGCACAATGAAGTCGTGATTTGCTAATGTAAACTCAGAGACGTAACAGATAAATTTCCCAAACATAACATATCAGTTCCCTTCTACAAGATCACAACAGGACTTGTTCCAATACAGTGAAAACTCAGGCTTTGGGGAAGCTAGAAGCAGCTATTGGAGAATAGATTAGGCTAATAGAATTGGCAACAGGAAAGTACATACCAGTGGTGAGGGTCTCGTGAAGAGAACTCGAAGTTCGGCGACACTTGTGCTGACTGTGGAGTGGAACACTGTTCTTGGATATGTTATGACAGATCAGTCTGATATCAAAATTGGTACCCTCAATCCTATGTTGCGTGTCTCTCATTCTGAAGTGGTAGAGATTCCCCAAAAGTTCTGACTCCTCAGCCCATGCGCTAATGAGCTGGTGTTCAAGGTTATAAATATTACACTGAGCGCGTGCAACCACTAGCACAAGTTGTGCTTCCTCTTGTTCACATTCTTCAGTGTCACCATCTACCTCGGAGTCCTGTGTGTGTTAATTCAATGGTACGACTTATCAGCAAACAGCTTCGATATTACTCACCAGGGTCATATCCAGATGGTGTAGAGCTCGAGGGAAATCAAAACTGGAACTTTGATTTTGGAATGGGGTGGCGATGGAGTGAAGCAAGGTGACAGGATGCCTATGGAACTTCAGTGCTCCAATGGCTGAAGGAGTCCCTTTGGCAGGGACAGCACTAGTGCCAGGTCAAGAGTTAAAGTCACTGATAGATAGAGTGGAAGTACTTGAAGCTAGCAAAACCCCAGGTGTTTCAGGAACAGCAAAGCAACAGCCCAACATGAGTGAACCGGCAGGATCATCCAACTTCGCTGATTCTGTCTTGTCAAGTACGTTGGCCACCTCAGGCTCCGACTATGACGAGTCGGTTGGTGAGACCTGACCATTCAAGTCCTGGTTGGAGGTGGCTTGCGCAGTGGCATCAGTCACCACATTGGCCACAGAGAAGTCAGCCATGGACATGCTCATGTAGATTTTGGAGTGGAAGGATGTACCTTTGAGCAAAAAATGACACTTATATGCAAGCGCAAAGAGTAAGCATCGCCAAGGACTTGATGATTAAATAAGGATCAAATCGCTTCTAGTGACATGCAACTTCATGTGGTCTCAACGTCCTTTGTGTCATCGGGCGGAACTATGAGCTAATCAAAGGTAGGCAAAATTTTATCTTTGATCTCATCTAACTAATTTTCAGGAATTACCGACCCAGCCAGAGTTGATCGCAAAGTCAGGCAACATCTGAATGATGTGGCTGGTTTTCCACCATCAGCTCATAACAAACCACACCCGAACCATCTGCATGGCTATGCAATGTAACAAGGGTAAGCTTGGTGGTGAGTTTGTCCTGTCTTGCTTCAGGCTTGACTCACCTGCCTGCACTCTAGTTTTCTTTGAGCTTTCCAATGCCAAACTGCCCACAGTGTCTCAAGCACTTTCCGACAGATCAGGGCGTCGCTGCTCACCTTGCACAAAAGACCTCCAAGTGCAATTTATGGGAGTGAGGTCCTATTCCACTTCCTGTCTGGGACGCTACGGAGGAGTACAGCTCCACCAAGTCCTTATCATCATCACCATCATCGCACACTTTGGATTTCCCTCCTGTTCCAAATGACAGTGACTTCAACATGGGCTTTCTCCCTAATCCTCCTGACGGAGTGAACATTTTCGCCGAGGACCAGCCAGACAGTGAACAAGGGGATTTTCAGCCTTCCGGACTTCACTAGGACTTGGCTGTCAAGTTCAGTTCTTTCGTAATGCAAGCAGAGTCTATAATATCGGCCAGACATTTCTCGACCACTTTGCGATGGACACATATTTGTCCCTTCACAGGAGTAATCTGTATTATCCATTTGCGACTCACAACAGTTGGCAGATGGCCAATTATCTTCTCCAGTCCCACCTAAGCATGGTGAAAATCGATGAATATCTCAAATTGAATTTGGTATTTTTTTTTTCCTGTTACCATGCTTTGTGCCACTCACCCAACACTATTACCTTCAGCAGATATGGTCCCTTCCCCTTTCATTTCATACTGCAAAGGAGTGAGGTCGTGCTGAACTCCTTCCACCCAGACTGCGTTGGAATTTCAGAGTCATGTCTATGTTGCATCTGACCAAGAATCCCATGGTTCTATACTATCGTGATTCTCTGGAGTGTATTGAGTCACTATTCAACCATCCATACTATGCATCGCATATGGACTACACCCCATTCTGTCTTTTTACTACAGCAGAGAGGATAGTCCGGGAATATACTGAATGGATGAGTGCTGAAGTTGTGTGGGAGATGCAAGTAAGTTGTGTTCAAACTCTTTTGCATACTTGCTTTGATCAATACAGTCTAAGCTTCCAGAAGGTGCAACATTATGTGGGGTTATCCTATCCTCAAATAAGACACATATAACCAATATGTGTGGTGGAAAGGTCACCCATCCCCTGCTAATCAGTTTGGCCAATATTAGGATGGCTGTGCAGAACAAGGCTTCTTCACATGCGTTCCTACTGGCTGCGCTCATGCCAATTGCCGAGTTCCTTCACCCCAATCAGAGAATGTGTTCCATCCTCAATGCGCGCCTCTTTCATCAATGCCTCGACATCATTGTTGATCCCCTCAAGACTGCTCCGCATATCAGGTGTATGATGTCTGATCCTGTCAGCAATGTTCAGTATTGCTTCATCCCTCTTGCTGCATATATCATTGATACACCAGAGGCTTGCATGCTGGCATGCGTGCATGGCAAGACCTCACTGATGACAATGGTGTCCTACAAGGAGTTTGGTGATGCTTTTCAGCATGAACCACGTACCCGGGCAATTATGCTCGCACAACTTGCTTGCATTACATGTGACCCAAACAATGTGGAGAGGTACTTTATTCAATGTGAACTCTTCAGGCTCAGCAGAGTCGCCAAACTGTTTTGGCGTGATTGGCCTTTATCTGATCCTGCCAGATTCTTTTCCCTGGGGGCGTTGCACCATTGGCATGGGTACTTCTGGGATCATGTTGTCCAGTGGTGCAAAAATGCTCTTGGATCCCAAGAACTCGACTTCCGCTATTCTGTTTTACACCCAATTGTTGGCTTACACCATTTCAAGGATGGCATTACCACACTGAAGCAGGTTACAGGTCATGCAAAATGTGACATCCAGCGATACATGGTAACTGTTATTGCTGGTGCTGCACCAACAAATGTTGTGATAGCCATCCATGCCATGATGGACTTCTGATACCTTGCCCAGGCCCATTCCATCACTTCTTTGACCTGTGACAAGATCAGGGATGCTCTTGCGGAGTTCCACAAACATAAATCTACCATCATCGATGAGGGGCTATGAAGAGGAGTGAAGGGTGGGGCTGCTCTGGAATACTGACAGATTCCCAAACTTGAATTAATGCAGAGCATTGCACCTAGCATAAGACAGCTTGGTGCGCTGGTGCAATGGTCAGCAGACATGACTGAACACACACACATTGAGGTGATCAAAGACCCAGCAGCCTCAACAAACTATCACAATCTCAACTCACAGATCTGCCGCTACCTGGATTGCGTCGAGAAATGCCGGGCCTTTGAGACAGCCACTCAACTCAGTTCTGCACTTTGTACTAGCGTGGATAATACTCAAGACATTCCAGACTCAGAGGTTGATTCAGCAGCAGGTGACATGGACAATCCAAGTGCAGGGGGAGAGTATTTAGAGGAACATCCCACAGCACTACTCAATGATATCTGGGCTCCGAAGCATTCTGTTCCCAACTTTTTCACCATCGCCAAGATGCTCTTGGCCACTGTCCCAGAATCTATTCCATACCCGACCCACACATTCACATCTGGGTTGACTGCTCTCCATCTCAACTATGACCCTTCTATTAAGCACATAACAATTGACCAAGCCGCTGAAATGTTCGACATTCCAGACCTTCACCCAGCCATCACTGATTACCTAGGTCACAAGGGATCTTACACACAGAATTTCCATTTGTTTGGGGGGCAGCGATGTGTGGGTGCGGATGCTCACCTACCATTCAGTGAGATTCAAGTCTGGTACAAAGTTTGTCTCCAGCAGAAGCTGTACCACAATTGCACCTCTGTTGGCCAGATATTTACAATCAATGCTCACCCTGCTGACTGCACATGGGAATATGGCCATTGTGACACAGCCATATTACACATAGATGAATGCCATGAATGGCCTTCTAGTGGTCTTACAGGTATGTGATATATAAATCTAACAAACACATCTTAGTCTTGTCTAACAGGTCATGCCGGTGTTGAGATTGGCCTCATTATGCATCCTCTTTCCCCTAGGGGACACAAAATGTTGTGGGACAACCATTTTCTTGTTTATGCCCGACAATTTGATGTGGTCCCTCAACAGTGATCACGGGTTGATCCAGCAACAGGGCTACACATATTGGAGCAGGCAACACGCACGTTGGGCACATTGTTGGGTGATGTTTTTCCTCTCGATCAAATCAGATCTTATGTCCACCTTGTTTCTTGCTTCAGCGGGGGTGCTGATCCACGTCTCATGAGTAGTAATAGTTCTCATTTTTCTCAGTCATTCTGGTTGATTAGTTACTTTGACAAAGAATTCTACTACGTTGTTTCTTTATCACAGTGATACCGAATATAACTGTCAGGAGTCGTGAGCTGGATGACCATTAGTGGCCCCCATCTGAGCTTGTCCCCCAACTCAACCCACTCCTATTACTTCGCCCATCACCTCACATTCATTGTTCGCACACCTTGGAGATGTGATGTTGAGGTTCTGCTTGCAGATATCATGGATCGCCTCGTTTGTCATCACCTTGTATTCCAAGTCTCCAACCCTTGTTCTCCAAACTTGACCCACCCCCGTTACTTTGTCTGTCACCTTCCACTCGCTGTGTGCATGCTACCCAATGTGATATTGGGGTTCCCGGTTCACCCATTCATAGGAGATTGTAAATCACCTTGTTCATTGTCATATCATATTCCTTGGCCTCTCCTTCCTCAACCCGACCCACCCCCATTACTTCTCCCATCGCATTGCATTTAGCGCTTGCATGCCACCTCGCTGCTCCAGTCAGGCAAGTCGTCGTCCTCGAGTTTTGATTTCCAAAAATGACTTCACTCAGGATTGCACGACAAGAAGGGAGTCTCCCCATTCCTCTGATCGCTCAACAATCTTCATCCAGTTACAAGTACATCAAAAACAGTTATCTCATTTTGAAATTGTCATTCAAAACCCAAACTCCCACTCCTTCCAGACCTTCTACATCTGCTTCCACATCTAGCAATACTCCATCTGTTCAGCAAGGTGCTCGCTGAGAATGAGAGAGCTTTGGCATTCAAGCACAAATGGCGCCAGTCCAAAGCTTATCAAGGGCTCATTGATGAAGAACCCACCACAAAGAGCCCTTTTAACAGGTAGTCAGTACTGAAGAAGACCATCCACTGCCCATCTCCCAAAGCGGCACTTATGCCAGCTCTAACTCTACCACTCGTGCCACCATCACCATCACCATCACCTCCCCCTTCCACTCCCCCTTCATGACCAATCATTCCATCTTGCTCTTCATGCATGTTGAAACGTCTCCATGGGCCTTGAGCCGTGGACCAAGCCGCATTGGATGGTAAACAGAGACAGAAAACAGTAACATTCAATGGACGTTGCGATGCATTGGAGTTTGATCAAGATGAGGAAGAAGAGAATCCCTTTTTTCCTCTGATGAGGATGACTACAGTGAACCTGAACACCACAAGGAACTGGAGACACATCACTCACAAGGTCGCAATAACACCATGGACGACAATGGTACAGAACAGCGTAATTCTGGGACTGTTCAAATTGTTGATTCAGACCAAAGCAGCAGCAGCATTGTTGGTAGTGTGGTGCAATCTATCTCTCTTACAGGACTAGGCATGCCCTCAACCCGCAGTCACCCCCCTCTCTGCCTGCAGATATGGAGACAGAAGATGGGGTCCCATACAAACGCAGCCATCACGCAGAGTGCACACGATGTCGAGTCAGTGTATCATCTCCTGCAATGTCTGCCCCGGGCTTCCCCTTATGCCATTCTAGTCGACTCACACATGACTCTCCTTTGACACCCCGAACAGTGGATTCATCAATGGATATATCCTCTGGCTTGGACATCCCTCTCGGGAGGTCTACACATGTCAAACGCATGCACCAAGAGCACCAAGTGGATGAAGTTGAAGTGGATGTCAATAGCCACCGTCACCATGCCCAGCAAAGAATCCTTCATGCAGCAAGCACTCCAATCAAGATTCTCTCATTCCACACTTCGAATTGCAATTGCTGAGAGATGAAAGCTCCCCCAAGACTGGTCATGGCGGTGGGTTTAGATGGTCTGTTTCCATTTCTGTTTTCAACACTGATAGTTATAATGTAGCATTTTCTACTGTGGACCCTTTCTCTATATCAAACACAAATGAAGAGGTTGGCAAGCTGTCCTTTACTTCATTCGGCGACCCTCTAGACCCTACAAATTTGTCTATCAGAGGTGTCTTTGTTGAATCTGGACTTGGAGGCAGAGCTTCAAAAGGTCCTCAATCCACCACCATCTGACAACACAGTCGCTGTCCCCATATTGTTGGACCTTATCCCCTGCAATGTGTCGTTCACAATGAGTACTCCTCCCCTTCCTAACCCTCATTCTTTCTCCACCTCCAATTCATTCCATACCCCTGTCCTTGCCCCCACTCCTAGCATCACATTGTGCACAATGACTCCTTCAGAGGCAACACATCAGTACAGCTCGGGTTCACCCACCAGCTCGAACATGCATCAACTATCTGACCCCCTGCTCAACATCTCATCCAGACTCACTGGCTCTGCCACCCTCAGATTCACATCCGCATTCATGCAGACAGGGTTTCCCCTGCACAAAGTTGCAAGCATGCAAGAATTGCTTAGTGAGTGTATGCCAAGGACGAGAATAAGCAAAGAGGATGTTCTACGAGACATGCTAGGTCTACACCATCTCCAGCACAATATTACACACGCAATCTCCTGCTCGATGACGATGACGACACCTGCCACCCTCCGTGCCCTTGCACCAACCGGGTTGTGTGCCTACACTGCCTGCACCACCCACAAGACCATCCCTTCATATGACACCGTCATCACTGAATTCAAAACCTACAAACCCATCACACCCGGCATCCGTCACCTCTGCCACCCTCTCAATGCACACCTCTACAAAGGCAAACCCATCCACATCTTCACCACCTATGCAAAAAAGGTGGATGGAATGCCACAGGGCGCATCACGGTGCATTTTTGGGGTGGGGGACACCACAGACGGATTCGAATCGTTGATTTCATGCAGGCAAAACCTGGACTGCATGGTTTGGTAAGGATCGAGTATGACCCTGGACGGTCGGGACATGTTGCACTCCTCAAAGTGAGGGATCCAAATGCAGAGGGAACCACAAAGTGGAAGTAGATGTTGGCACTGGAGGGTGTGAGAGTGGGAGACGTCATAGAAAGCTATTGTTCTGGTCTGACAGCATCGCTGATCCTGTCCATTTGTAGCGCCAACGAGGACGCAGGGGAGAATCACCTGGAAAAGAAGACGTTGTCCTTGGACAAGATTACCCAGCATGGCAAGGATCAGTCAACGTTGGATGCACTGCTCATTGGGATTCTCTGTGGGGTGATTATCAAACCAGGCAATTGCGTCCTATCAAGCTCATTCCGACAGGCACTATGGTGCACAATGTTTCACTTGACCTGAAAGGCAAAGCCATTCTCGTGCACACTGCAGGAATGTTTGCACAGGTCATACACCATGAAGAGAATGGTCAGTACAGCCACATTCAGCTTTAGAGTGGTAAGGTATGCAAAGTATTGTCAAATTTCGGGGCTGCACATTTCTACAAGTGATAAGTTCCTCCCGATTTGATTGAATCAATGAATCCCTTCTAATCTTCCTAGCCCAACTAACTCTGTTTGACAGAACACGCTATACTACCATCACCACAGCTATCCACTACTAGTTCTACTGTTTTTTTTGGATGTATACCTTGGATTAGTCACGACCATAGTCAGTTTTGTTTCAGTGTGCATGTCGTAGATAGAAAAATAGACGTAAACATCTAGGTGTATCACCTAGCAACTCGCTTGTGCGGCTCAGGCTCAGCAGCTTGCACATTACACCACCTTCAACACTCCTGATGACTACATCACACTAGGTTAGGCTTACACTCGGTTTTTACAAATACTAGACCCAGTGCATGTATTCAATCGGCTTGCCACACTCTGCAATAAGTCCTTTTTTACTTAACCTAGCATCATGTTCACTGACAGTATAAAATCCGTCATGGCTGCCTCGCAAAAGGTTGTACTCTACTGGTGACACTTCCCTACTGGACACACACTAACTCGCTGACTTCTTCAATGGCAAACAGTAGAAAGATGCCCTCAGCCAATGCCACCAGTGCTCTGTTTTCCCTACCAGAGCAAGACACGCCTCGTCGATCCAGGTGGAATAATGCCAGTCAAGGTGGTGCTTGGCAACAGCTCGAGAAGGTCACAAATGTAATTGATCAATCTCAGTGAGCGCCCAGGCAGAGATCAGTGGTTCCAGACGATGTACCACCGAATCCTATGGCTCCCACCCCTTGACATAGAAAGGTCCCTCAGAAGCCTCAGAACTTGACAAAGGTCTGTCTTTACATTTTTACAAAGACTCGTTACAAGGGTACTAATGCATTTAAATAGAACTCAACCAAGGACGCAATCACTGAAGACTCAAGACCAGGCTCCTCTGTTCAGCCTGGCATGGTGGTGGCTCAGTCTGAAGTTTCAGTTTCCTCAGCGCCTGAGCCTGAACTTTGTGTAGCTGTTGCGGGGTCTAGGTTCGGTTTGCAGGTTCAAGCTCCCAGGCCACCTTCATTTGTTGGGTTGCAATCCACCTGTGACTATGAACAACAATGGATCAGATACCAAGGTCGCCCACAAACTACATCAGAATGTGGCTGTTGAAGTAACAGGTATATGGTAGAGGAATACCTGACACTCACCAGGGGTTAAAGGGTGTTGCTGCAAGCGATGGTTGTGGTAAGAACACAGGATGTTATTCAAACTCAGACAACTGAGTTCTAACTTATATACTACATGGAGCATGTGACTATTTCCATATAAGGTAAACTACACTACTACTAGTAAGTAATATAAGTAGCGTTGAGAGCTACTACATGGTACTCGATCAACACTCCCCCTCGCTTAGCTGCCGGTATAAGGCGCATAAGCAAAGAGAGCACTCAATTAAGGTGCTATGGGTTCATTGTAGAAAACTAGCCCGAGTTGCGATCTGAACTGATCAAGTTTAATGTGTCCAAGGTTCTTAGTGAACATGTTGGTGGGATTGTAAGCCCCTTCAACAAAGAATAGTTCTACTAGTCCTTCACGGATGAACTCCCTAACACCGTGCCATTTGATGTCCACGTGTTTGTTACATTTTTCAGTAACAGGGTTTGATCCTATGAGTATTGATCCTTGGTTATCGCCACATATGGGTATTGGGCGTAACTTGTATCCTAGTTCTTCCATTAAGGAACGCAACCAAACCACCTGTTTGCTACAATCAGAGAGTGCAACATATTCAGCTTCTGTAGAAGAATAGGCAATGCACTGTTGTTGGCGCGACTGCCAGCTGAAGATGCAATTAGCTAGTTTGATAAACCAGCCAGTCTGAGAGCGACGGGTGTTAGGATTGGATGCCCAATCAGAATCGGTGTATGCGATCATGCCAGCCTGAGAGGCTCCATCGAAGACAAGGGAATAGTAGCGGGTACCAAGAAGATACCGGCATATGTAAAGTGCATTGTTGAGGTGCTCTGACGAGGGTTTGGCAGCATGCTGAGATAGGGCAGTCACAGCATAAGCTATGTCCAGTCTAGTTCCCAGTGTAATATATAACAAGGATCCAATCACTTGTTGGAAGTGGGATCACAGTTCTGGGTCAACTGGGCCATTGTAGTCAAGGGGGTAATAACCCTGAGGTAGGGGAGTAGGAGCAATTCTTGCATTTTGCATTCCAAAACATTCAAGGACCTTTTCAAGGTAGGCGCACTGATCAATCATGATCTTGCTGCCACTCCAGCAGATCCTCATGTGTAGGAATTCCTTTGCAGGACCTAAGTCTCTGCACTCCCATTTGCGCATAAAAGCGGCTTTAACCTCAGCAACTATGGCTTTGTCAGGACCACAGAATAGGGCATCGTCAACATAGACTATGGCAACAACTACTCTGGTGCCTTTCTTCCAGTATAAGAAGATACCAGCATCAGACTTCAGACGTTCGAAGCCGAGTTCTTTCATGGACTTGTTGAGAGTCTCCCACCAGGCTAGTCCAGCTTGTTTAAGGCTGTACAGGGCATGACGTAGTCAGAGCACTTTGTGCTCTTGCCCTGGGACTGTGAAACCTTCGGGTTGTTGCATGTAGATTTCCTTGTTTAGCTTTCCATAAAGGTAAGCACTTCTTACATTGAGTGCTTCAATATGCCAGTTTTCTAAGGCAGCGAGTGCAAGCATGAGCCGCATGGTCTCAAACCTTACAACCAGGGAGAAGATTTGGTCAAAATTGATTCCCTCTGTTTGAGAGAAACCTTTTGCAACCAATCATGCATGTTTATGACCATGAGGTTTCTGATCGAAGACCCATTGGTTTGCTATAACTTTACGCCCTTTCGGGGGGTCAACCAGTTCAAAGACTTTTTGCTCATGAAGTATGTCTAGCTTGCATCAACAAGCAGCTTTCCATTCCTCTTGTGCTGCAGCGGGTAGCATCTGAATGTCCCTACAAGTCCATTCACATAGTGGTCTAGTTTCTGCAGAAACCAGCGCTTGGGGTATTGCCTTAGACATCAAAAATGCGGCCAATCCAGCTCCCCCTTCACACATAGTCGTTTGATGTCAGCTTCACTGTCAGATTCAGGAGCTTCGGTGGGAGTGGGTGGCACACTATGTTCAGGAAGATTGCCTGGCATTTGAGGTGACTCAGGCTCTGGTTGTCTCTGTTGAGATGGACCAGGTTCCTTAACTGTGTCTTGCCAGCGCAATTTGCGCTTGATCTCCTTCACTTGCTCAACAGGATGCTTATCATCCCCATAAACGTTGCTGGGCCTGACAGGCACATGGCACTCACATTGGGGGTGCACTGGGGCAGGAGTGATCGCTGGCAGTGCTCCCCTTTTACCTTTCTTAGGTGCACTAGGAGGGGGTGGTGCCAGGCGAGGCGAGGGTGTGCGAGGAGGGACAGGAGGAGGAGTAGGAACTCGCAGAGTGGGTTGACTGGGTCAATAGTCGTCATCTGCAGGGGGCAGAGGTATTGCCTGTATAGGCTCACACTCACCGGCGACAGTAGGCACAGGTGGTGCAGCAGATTGTGTGCGGTGTGATGCACAGCGGGGGAATCTTGATTCATCGAATATAGCATGTCCTGAAGTGAATAGAACATTGTTGGGGGAACGCATGAATAGGAAATTTGATTCATTTCCTGGCATCACACCCAGATACACCATAAGTTCGGACTTAGGGGCCATTTTATTAGCCTGCACATCTTCTGGGATATGCACATATGCGGCGCTCCCAAATATGTGAAGATGGGCTATGTCCAGCTGCTGCTTGTGTAGCAACTCATAAGGAGTGCGCCAGTTATGGCGACGCAGCGGTGTCCTGTTGTAGATGTGGGTTGCATGTAGAATACTAAATTCCCACCAACTATCCAGAATGCAGGCATCATGCCACATAGCTTCGGATTTGTCCATGACAGTACACATGAATCGTTCTGCTTGACCGTTTTGTTGTGGAGTGTGAGGGGCACTTTGAAAAATGTGTATTCCCTCCCCTCTGAGCATGTCATCGAATACTCTGGACTTGTATTCTCCCCCAGCATCGGACATCCATCCTAAGACTTTTGCCTCAAATTGTGTGGACACCATTTTCAGAAAGTGTCGAGTGGCCGTCAGTGCAGCATCTTTAGTGCACAATGTTGTGACCCACACCATAGAGGTGTAATCATCAAAGAAAGTAATGATGTATTTATACCGATGGTATGATTCGATGGGGAAGGACTTAATGTCTGAGTGAATCAATTCAAATGCGCATGTAGCATGTCGCTCAGTTGGTGAATAACTCCGGTTAGGAAGTTTACCTTTAGCACGGCCATCACAGATGGAGCTTTCTTGCAGAATCTCAACATTGGGTAGACTTTTGAAGTGCTTCTTGGCATGTCTAAGTACTTCCTTTGAGGGGTGACCCAAACATTTATGGAGAATATCATATGTAATGGTCTTTGTCATGTGGGCATGTTGTCCTTTCAGTGGTAATGCTTCGATCGTGTATAAACCATGACCGACTCAACCAGGAATAAATGGAGCAAGTATAGTGCCATCACCATAAGTCACTGTAATCTGTTTATCATCACCATGGACTTTTGTGCCATGAGCAAGTAATTGACCCAGGGAGACCAGGCAAACACCTGAGGTATGTAACCCACATTGTGCAGATCCATGATCTGGGAGGCCCTTTTGGAGTCTTCCCAACGCACAAGTACTCGACCTGTTCCTTCAATGTATATCAAACCAGAGGCAGTCGTGACGGGTATCTGTTCATGATGCTTAAATGCCTCATATTCAACAAAGTCAGTGCGATCAGGTGTGAAGTGCATTGAGACACCCAAATCAAGGATCCAAAACTTCCTAGAAGGATCACACGAACACTTATTATTTGAACTGGTAGGAGCAGAACACGAAGAGCAGACTCAATTCATGCTAGTGTATGTAGATACAAGTGTGTTTGTATCTACATTGTCCTTTGCCATCAACATAAAATTGTTAACTACTTTTGTTGGAAACAACACATGTAGGTGATTCATGTCAGTTCAAGTAAGGTTCGCGGAGCGAATCACTTGCCTGATCATTTGAGGCCATGACAGGTCCTCAATCCCAGCCACGTCAGCGATCTCCCCATCAACATCAGAGCCATAGATGTCCACCATGTCATCCATGTCCCATGAGGACTGGGGTGGTGGTTCTATCTTGTGCCTGCGCAAGCGGCGACTCTTGCGTCGTTTGGGAGTGACAACAGGCTCCTCCTCATCGTCAGAGATCTCAACGATGCGCTGATTGTCAGGAATATCATGAGCATTGAAGATGGACGTGGGACCGGGCAAACCATAAATGAGGTCAGGATTTTTGAGGATCCAATTTGGTTCACTCACCCGTTTCACCTGGCTCGTTTCTTCGTCGAGCTTCCTAATCGTCTCAGAAGATGGTTGGATCTCTAGATGGTGAGTGAGGGTGAAAGCCTCTTGAATGCAGGTATTGGCGGGGGGACTGCTGGAGCCTTGGTATGCCTGAGGGGATCTGTGCACAAGGGCGCAGGGATCAACCATGCACTCTTTGCCACCTGTATAGGTGACAATGGCGGGGGAGGTGATGTGAGCGTGGTCGTCCTGTGACTTGCTCTTCTTCTTGCCTCGCTGGGTTTTCTTCCCTGATCCTTCAGCGCTAGTTTCCCCTTGCTGTTGCTGCTGGGGTTTCTGCTGCTGTTGGAATTTTGGGTCATCACCCTTCCGCTTCATGGCCGAAATTTTATTGGCCTGTGCTGATTGCTTTCCTTTGCCACTGAGAAGGTGCTGGTCCCATGACAGGACCACAGCCTTGTGGATCTCTGCGACAGTGGGGGTTTTCGGCTTGCCAGCTGTGTCCTTGGCTTGGATCATCATCTGAAGGACAACATCCATGGTGGAAGGGAGCTTGCTTAAGAGCACCATCACCTGGATGCCATTGGGGACTTCATAGCTAGCTGCCTTTAACCTCGTAAAGAGGTTTGCTGCCTTATCAAGGGCAGGGGCAAAATGAGACGAGGACGGGATTGAGAGCTCAAGGAGCTCTTTAAAGATGGCGTGCGCGCTGGAGAGACCAGGCATAGTGTACTCATCGTGGAGCGCCTTCACAAGCGCAGCTGTGTCCGTGAGGGCTTTGCTCAGATGGGCTCCAAGAGTCTCATCTTTATCGACCCTATCATCCGGTCGTTTGCCTTGATCCATTGGATCCAGTTGTTGTGGTCCCCGCTGTCGCTCGTTGCCATGAGAGGCGCGGGGCGAGAGAGCTCGAGGGCCCAAGTAGAACCAGTGGACTGGAGGTAGGAGCTCATAGAGGGCCACCATGCCTGCCAGTTTGTCCCATTGAAGACGGGGATGGAGATGTCTTTAAGAGAAAGCAACATAGTAAAAGATATCTGGTATGCAACACCGTTAGCATGCAATACCAGTATAGGTTCATTACCATGGCGCCATCCAGTGCATAGGAACAGTCTTAGCGACGTTCTCTAGCACAATGAATGCACAATGATGGTGAGCAATGAGGTCAGGCGACATGTAGGTGCAGTCTTTCAACACACACTACAGTGCACTGATGGGGCTCATAATCTGTTGAAGCAACAGGTATATCGTAGAGGAATACCTGACACTCACCAGGGGTTAAAGGGTGTTGCTGCAAGTGATGGTTGTGGTAAGAACACAGGATGTTATTCAAACTCAGACAACTGAGTTCTAACTTATATACTACATGGAGCATGTGACTATTTCCATATAAGGTAAACTATACTACTACTAGTAAGTAATATAAGTAGCGTTGAGAGCTACTATGTGGTGCTCAATCAACAGTGGCAACTCAGGACACCATCAGTCTGGCACGTGTAACGAGAATCCAGTTCAAGGCACCCCAGTCAAGCCCCCGCTTGTGATCATTGATCATATGCTGATACTTTACAGCCGCCTTCTCCTTGCCGTCCTGTGCTGCAAGCTGCCTCCACTACTGCCACCAATCATGCTAAAGTTGGATCACAACCCCGCTCAACACCCCTTTCTGTAATTAATGAGGATTCATTGACTATCACCACCCGTCCTAACACGGACAAGCGAGTTGCTGTACAGGTTGCCCCAGAACCTCAAGGCAATGCTATTTCACAGCATGCAAAGTCAAGCCAGTGCATACCAGAGTTTTCAACATCATGCGACATGTTTGGTAGTGACAGCGATAAATCACTGGCCAGCAGTTTAGAGACCGACCATGAAGCATCACTTGTCCCAAAGCTGCGGAATGAGTATCATGAGGTGGATGACGATGAACCACAAGCTGGAGGGAGTTCTCCCACTGACAAAGGCAGTCTCTATGGAGCTGATGATGAAGATCTTTCTACCAATTACCCTGCCAACGCGAACATAGGCGTTCATTCTCAGGGAGATGATCTCTACATTGACGATGACTGAGACACAAGGATGGACGTTGATCTGCAGGACATTCAAGAATTTCCCAACAACTTTGATGACGGTATGTTTACCTTCCAATTTTGTGTTATTTTATTTTTTACTGATTGTCTTTTGGCGATAGACACAGATCTATCTTCATGAGGCCAACATGGTGACACAAATAGACAGATCTATGTTGATGATGATCGAGACACAAGGATGGATGTTGATCTGCAGGACGATCAAGAATTCCCCAACAATCTTAATGACGGTGTGTTTAACTTCCAATTTTATTTTATCTTATTTTTCACTGATTGTCTTCCAGCAATAGACATGGATTCCAATGAAGATAACAAAGAGCAACACCAACATGGTGATAAACACAGACAGATCTCTTCCTGACCTCGACCCCGACCCCATCAACATCATCCCTCCCATGAGATTGCACCTCCTCAGGCTGAGCAAGGACCAAGCCCCCCACCCAGGATTTCAATACCTTCTCGGAGTTCCCTAACAAACTCTTGCGTCCAGCAGAACCATGTCCTTACCCAATGAACTTCCTCACTCCAGCCATAAGCCCCACATAACCATGCCCCTTCCATGCAACCCTTGCAGTCTCAACAAGCCCAGCAACATACTCCTCCCCTGCAGGCATCTCGACAGCTGCAAGCACCGCAAGTACCTGTTCCTCAAGAGGATCCACCGCACCAATCTTTGGGGCATGACCATTCGCAATGTGCTGGCCCTGACTGGCATCAGACCACTTCACCTCATGCTCACGAAAACAGATCAGAACGATTCGAGGATGGTCAAGTAAGTAATCATGCCATGATAGCTATTGCCAGCTTACACTTAGTCTCAGGTCAATGTGGACCATGATGTAGTTGTTCATCATCACAAACATAACCGTTGCCCTTGTTCTCCTTCCCCTACCTATCTCCAAGGGGTTCAGACTGGGGCCCACCACCATCAAAAGAAATCAAAAGTTAGTGGATCTGATCAAGATGAACAAGGTAGCATTGCAGAGACTGAACAAACAGACAGCTCCTGGGCTCTCACATTGGTAAACCAAGATGGGTCTCACACTCCCTCCTGTCAAGGCGGTAAGTACTCAAAGACATCCAAGGCTGATGTCCCAGTTCGCCCTGTCACCATGGCCTTTTTTGGCCCACTGTGGTGCAAACTCTTGGATGAAGGGAAGGTGAAGCTCCACCTGCACCTCACAACTGAAGATCCATTCCCCCCTGCGAAACAGCTATTGGTGGCATCTGTACAGAAATCATAGTTGAGTTGGTGATCAAGTATGAGGAGGAGGGGCTAGAGCTTGAGGCTGGTGAGCTGTCTATCCTGCAAGTACCATACTACTTAAATGCTAATTGCTATTCATAGGATTTTATCCTGAATATGGGAGGGAAATGGCGATCATTGTAAGTTCATACTCTTGTAATGCTTGAACTGACAAGTCATTCCTCTCAGTTATATTCAGACACACAGACCTTTCATAGCGAGGTCAAGAAATGTGTCACTTGTAGTGTTGCAGGAGACTACCACCTATTCCTGCCTGAAAACCTTCAAAGCGAAACAGAACAGATCGAATTTGTCAAGAGTAAAGCAGCGCAGCTTCTCGAGAATGCTCGATTCTTATGTGGTACTCCTGACAACTTGGTGAGACTTCCCTTGGATTCTCTACCTTGAACTTGACATTTTTCCAGGGGAAAACCAGCAATCTCGCACATCCTGCCCTCAGAAAGGTCTGCCTTGCTTACTTCTATAGTTCGAGTGATAAGACACTATGTCAGTTTCCTGACTTCCAAGAATATGTCCCAGAGAGAGCATTGCTGCTTGTTGCAGCAATCATATGTCGCATTGTCCTTGAACTCAAGCTACTGACATACTTTCACATCATTCTAGGTTCATTTCGTGTTGGAAATCTTTGTGGCCCATGGGTTCAACAAATGTTCAACATGGAACAAGTTGAAGGCTACTACAACAACCTTTGCCAGCTCCTGAATCAAGTCGCAGCTGATAAATACCATGGGCCAAAGCTTGATGCCATGCGTCATCGAAAATTGGGATGTGAGTATTGTTTCGTTCTAAACATGCAACATGCTAAATGCTATCTAAAGGATGGGATACACTCCCAGCAACCCCATTCTCACCAACTCGCAAGACTGGCAGGTTGTATTAGATTGATGTTATTCCTGTATTAGATCAACTAGTTGAATATAATGGTTCTATTGCATTGGACCGGGTGACACGAAATCTAAACTAGTAAGCTGTAGCATGAGACACTACTGTGCACAACCAGAAGACTTGTACAATACTGTACAGACTGGACCATTATGTCAAATCTGTACAGCGCTGTGTAGTATACAGGCAACTGTCAGTCCAGCACAGTGCTGTACAGACTGGAGTGTTATGCTGGGTCTGTATAGCACTGTACAGTATGCTGGCAACCACTGGTTCAGCACAGTGTTGTACAGACCAGAGTGTTATGCCAGGCCCGTACAGTGCCATACAGTATCCTGGCAACCATATCACTTGACAGTATTGTCACAGTTGTGACTGTGATAACAGGCTGTATAGTATTGTGACAGCAGTGGACAGGGGGGGACCTTCCTGTAATACTGTAATCCCTGGACAACCATGTACAGTCCTGTACAGGGGTTATGTGATTTGCAGATGACCCCTGGACCCACAAGTAGAGTATATTCAAACATAAGTAGTGTTTTCTGGGCCAGGCTCGAAAGCCCGAGCCAAGCCAGGCCAAGCCGAGCTGGGCCTGTGGAGCAGGCCTATAGGGGCTCATGGCTCAGCTCAGATTTTAGCATGGCTGGGCCGAGCCCTAAAGCCATGGCTTCTGTGGTGTCACTCGGCCATCACCGGTGCCCTGAAAGTGTAAACCCTGCACCAATGAAAAATTTCTCTAATTGATCTATAACCTAATGTCTGACACAGCCAACCTCAGAGATGAACCACAGCGGCATAGGTGTGTGCCTGCCCCTTCGTCTTGCATTACATGCGCTGACAATGCTGCTGAGCTTGAGCTGACATCCCACAGACTGGCTCAGGCAACTACACGAAGCACTGCTGGCACAAAGTGTAAGGTGCCTAACACCACCATGACACCTCCATCTGACACAGAGCCACAAAAAGGTCAGCAGAACTAAAAGGTATCTGACTCCTTAGTTTAACCAGGCTGGGCATGGAAACTGATTCCCTTCGGAGGCACAGCATTGTCTATTGCCACTCCACTACCTAGTTCCAGCCAGACCCTCCTCCCCCTTGAGCCTAACCAGACAGGACCAGATGGACTACTCAAAGACATCACACTCGTCGACCCGGATGAGCCTGGACCTGTCAAAAAATCCCGTGTGGATCGTAGCCAAGACATCGACGCCCTCTTTTCTGCTCCATTCCTCAAGGACGGAAAGAAATACAGGAATTGTAACAGCTGCTTGTAAGTAGAGTTCATATCCTCCATATCATGTTGATTCTACCAAGTGCCATATAGATGCGTGCAAAAGTGGCCCGTGTCATTTGTCAATGAAGCCATGACATTGCAACGGCACCAGCAGGCTGCCCATAAGGTTTTTACACAGACATTTCAGCGCGTTCTTGTTTACTAACCATTTCACAGGCTGACTATCTCAAGTGGGCTACTGCCAATAACTTCAGCTTGATGTTACCCCAGGACACCAAACAGCGACATGAAACAGCCATTGTAAGCAAACAGCCCAGCCTCAATCTCCATCTAGTCCCCAAGCTGCACATCACACCCTATTCCGACTCAGCATTTTGCAAAGTGGCTATCCAGTGGCTTATCAAGATGGATCAGCCACTGCATGCCTTTCAACATCCCTGTTTCACGGAAATGGTCAATCTTGCCTCTTGAGCAACCAATGGCATCAAGATCCCTGGCCACAAGCAAACCCGTCAAGCCATAATTGATCTTTTCAAGACCAATCTTCATGATCTTTGGAACCGCTTCCAGGTATATACCATATTCATCCCATCCAAGCCCAAACATGTGACTCTCATGCCTCAGAGCAATGCCATCAAGGGGCAGATTAATTTGACTTGTGATGCCTGGCAAGCGTCGAACATTGACACCTACTTTGCTGTCACCAGCTCATGGATTGAGGAGAAGATGCAAGGAATTTGGACACTTAAGACCACACTTCTCAGTTTCGTGCAGCTCAACAATGCCCACAATGGCATTCATCTAGGACAAGCACTGTACAAGGTCGTCCAACGTGTTGCTGCTACATGAAAGGTAAGTAGTCAATGACTCAGATCAGCCTTGTATGCTCTGACAATGTGTTCTATTATCAGGTCGGCTATGTAACATGTGATAATGCCAGCAACAACGACACAATGATGCAAGAGTTTGCATGGCATGTTGCATCTGCAAACGGAGAATCTTATGATGTGGTGAAGTGGCACCTTCAGTATGATTGCCACCTCCATCAGTTGATGTCAAGACTCACTTGGCCATATGATAGGTGCATGGCCCATGTCATCAATCTTGTGACTCAAGCGCTTCTGGCGGCACATAGCAAATCAAAGCATTTCGACCCAGAAACCCCCGACACAGATCTAATGGTCATGCGACATGGATTCAACAGGGATGAAGTGGGCCTTGTGCGCACAATTGTGGTGAAGGTTAGTACAATGCGGGTTACTATTTGATATACATGAGTTTCTCTCACATTTTTAGGAGCGCTCCTCAGAGCCACGCAAAGAGTTATTTCAGCAAGTTCAGATGCGAACTGAAGATGGTCACATGCCCCGTACAGTCCTGCTACAACTCTTGCTCGACATGAAGATCCACTGGTCCTCAACCTTTCTAATGCTCCATCATGCACTAGATCTGAGTGAGGTGCACGCCAGTCAATCCTTTTCCTTTGTCTATGTGCTTACTGCCTTATAGGATGTAAATTATTTTGTTTGACTTCTCAGCCTTCAAGAGAGTGGAGCCAATAAATGCTGCAAGATAATGGAGCTCAAATTGTCCAATTGTTACAGTTTACGAGGGGGTACACTTTTTTCTTCTACACTTTTCCGTTCACTTGACTACTAGTCTCGTTCTCTTCACCGTACGCGGTTGTATTTGTAATGGAGTCGTCCTCCATTATACCAGATACGTCTCCCGATCTCTTCTTCCTTTCTGTCTCACATGGCACCCCGCCTTTACCCTATTTAGATTTCCTTCCCGTTCTGCTGCAGTCACCTTATTCAGACTTCACCGCCTGTGGCATAGCTTTCTATTTATAACTTGTCATGACTCGTTCTGACTCGTCATGACTCATTACAACTCATATGCTGTGCATCCTTTCCTTATTTAGAAGGGGCCTACTGTATATAAGGGCGCTCTCTCACCCTGCTGTAATTCCCTAAGCTAGTTCTACGCAATACCAGTGTAGTTTCTAGTGACCACCGAGTCTAGCGAGATTCCTAGATAGGTGAGACCAGCTTAGGCTTCATGTCGTCTCGAAGCTCAGCATCGTTCCTCAAGGATTCCTCTACTTGTCACTCGCTCTCCCTTCTCTACGCGCGAACTCTTCTTTGTATTGCAGCATGCAACGTCACTACTACGCTGTGCGTTACACCAATACTGAGTGGGAACGAGTTTGACTCCTCCTCACTCTTCTTGGGGTATGTGGCATCCATCTCTGCTTGCAATACATGACACATTCAACACCCCACAGTTTGCTGAAAAAGCCCAGCACTTGTTCTTGTCAGAGCAGGGGCCGGCACTGCATGCTGCATTGCTGGCACTCGAAGCGCTTCACAAGGCATGGATGACACGTATGAATGCAACGAAATACTTCGACTTCACTGACGGCCTTGAAGTAGGATTGGCCAAAGTCAACAAATACTATGAACGGACGGCAACATCTGATGCCCATGTTATGGCCATGCATACACTCAGTTTCTACTCATATGTACCTCAGGCGGGTACAATTTTCTAACCATACTACATTTACAGTGCTTGATCCCACACAAAAGCTGACCCACATCCAGGCATATTGGGGGGAGGACACACTCACGGAGGCACTAAAGTATGCCAAAGATGTGGTACGTACTAGTGCAACTGTTGGAATCAGCAATCGCATGCGCAGCCTTGTCGTCATCGGACCAACCAAATCACCGGCGCACATGCAGCACGCCTCCATTTTAGCCCTCGTGTATGTTCTCTATTGTAGATACATTGTATGACCACATTGCCTGCTACGCATATTTAATCCTTCACCTAGTCCTGTGCCCAGATCTCAACAAGATCCTTTCACCCCCTTTTTGTTACTATACAATCCTTTGGTATATAAACTGTTTCGCTTTACCGAGACACCTCAGTCCGTTGTTCACGCACAACGACTGAGGTGAGTTACATTGATCAATCATTTACCTACTCGAGCTAATCCGTACATAGTCTTGTCCCTCGATAGCCCTCGTGTGTTGTCATCTCGTCCCTACTCCAACTCTCTCAGGTTATGAGCCCTGAGTTTCCCAAACTCTGATCAAGACAAATCGCTTACTGTGCCATCACGTCCGTCATCCCTGTCACCACCAACACCCTTCCAAGTAATGTTCCCAAGCTTGACATTAAAGGAATGAACTGGGCAATCTTTGCATTTCGTTTCCAAGTCGCTGTCGAGGCCAAGGAATTATGGGACCATTTAGATGGGACCACAACCTGCCCAAGTCAACCTGCCCCTATGACTGCAGAACAGCAGGAAGAAGTCAACAAGTGGAAAAAGGATGAGCAAATGGCAAAGCACTTACTTTCTCAGTGAATTCTGGACTCGACCGCCTTGCGAATCCAGAAGAAGGCAACTGTGGCTGAAATGTGGGAAGAGATTAGCAAGGAATATACGGAGAAAGGTGCATATGCACAAACAGATCTGCGGGCACAATTTCTCAAATCGCGGCTTGTGAAAGGAGCAGATGTCTGACAATTCCTTGATGGGCTGCGAACAAAGCGGGAGGAATTAGCCGCTGTTGGTGTCGAGATCGATGAAAAGGACTACCGCTTGACGATCATTAAATCCCTACCAAATCACCTTGCCAACTTCGCATCAAGTCAGCTCACTGCAGCTCAACTATTCACAACTACCAAGACCCTTGACCCAGATGTCCTGATTTCGGTGATAACCAAAGAAGCCAAACATCAGAAGGCAAAATATCCTGTGCGTAGCGACACAAAGGACCATGACTGTGATGAAGCAATGGCTGTGGTACAGTCAGGAGCATCACGAGGATGTGACAAGGGAAAATGAGGAAATGGAAGGAGGAACCCACCCAAGTGTTGGGAATGTGGATCTATGGAGCATCTTGCAGCTTTCCACAAGAAAGGAAAAAGTGAAAAGAAGCTTACTGAGACAAATACAGCCAATATTGTTGAGTGCAATAGCGACTCAGATGATGGTGTTTTTGGAGTCTCTGACGACTCAAGTGATGACAAATCCATCCCGGGTTTGCTACCAACAGAATTGGATGATGAGGAAGAAGAGGGAGAGGGAGATGACTGGTTCTCAGTCACGGATGAGGACGTATTTGACGATGTCTGGGATCTTGAAGAATCCTGAGCGCTGAGAGTCAAGGATGAAGTGTCTGTCGACTGTGCTAACCCTGCAGAAGAACCGGATAACATTGCTATGGAGGCAAGCAATGAATGCACCTCCGCCTGCCAGATAGAGCTATACAACTCTGGAATGACACGGCATATCTCCCCATATCGCAAGTGTTTCGAGAACCTCATGGATATCCCTGACAAATCATTTACAGCTGCAAATCGTCAGAAATTTGTCACGACTGGAGTTGGCGACATGATAATTGAGGTATTAAATGGGTACGACACATCACAATTACGGCTCACAGAGGTCCTGTTCTCGCGTGAAGTTGGATACACACTGGTGTCCATTGGTCGTCTTGATGAGCTTGGGCTCTCAATGACATTCGCAGATGGCTTCTGCATGATCCAAGGATCAGATGGCAAGACAATTGGACGAATACCACGTACCACAAAGGGCCTATATTGCGTCGTGCATGAGCACAAGACTGCCAATGCCACTGGAGAAATGGTGACTGTTATGGAGTTACACTGTTGCTTTGGACACATTGCCCCATCTGTCACTCATCACCTTGTCAAAAATGGGTTAGTCAGCGGGCTAAAGTTCGATGATGTAAAAGACGGAGGTACCTTTTGCAAATCCTGCATCTATGCAAAAGCGACACACAAACCAATTGCAAAGGTCCGTGAGGGCGAACAGAGTAAAGAGGTGGGCACGCTCATATGGTCTGATGTCTGGGGACCCGCACCAGTTCAAACACTCAGAGGAAAGCAGTACTACATTACCTTCACAGATGACCACTCGCACTTGATGTACATATGCACACTTCGCCAGAAAAGCGAAACGTTCACAGCCTACCAGCAATTTGAGGCATGGCTTGATCACCAACTCGCGGTGAAAGTGCGCCTGCTCCATTCCGATCGGGGAGGTGAATACACAGGAAACGAATTTGTCCTGTACCTGCAACGTCAGGGCACAGCACAATGCCTTACAGCACACGACACACCCCAACACAACGGTATTGCAGAGCAACTGAATCGGACCATCCTCAAACGTGTCCGAGCGCTGCTCCATGCGAGCGGCTTGCCTAAATTCCTGTGGGGAGAAGCCGCACATCACGTCATATGGCTGAAAAACAGAACACCTACCAAGGTTCTTGATGGCCTGATGCCATACGAGGTCACTTTTGGGAGGAAACCCAACCTGAGCCAAGTCCGAGAGTGGAGATCTGAGGTCTATGCCAAGACTGAGTGAGGAAATAAGCTGGAGTGGCGTGTCAATAAGGTTAGATGGATGGGTGTTGATGACAAATCGGAAAACACTTACCGTGTATATTGGCCATCGAAATGGATCATTACTGTCGAGCACAATGTCTATTGGAGACCACTGCAGCATAACATCGAGGGGGAGGAAGAAGGGACGAACCCGAGCGATGTCATGCTTGCATACGTAAGCAACCCCCAGCCCCATAGCGCTAACACTGCCAAACCTAGTCCATCTCCATCACAACCCCAAGTCGCTATTGCCACTAAAGCGACCGTAATCCCACATGCTCCTAATCCTGTCCCCACACCTTGCCCAAAACGTATTCATCAGCCCAGCCAGTGCATCCTTGATATCATCAATGGCAAAGCAGCAGATCCTGCTCCACTCTGTGGTGTCCAACTCCTGCCAGACCTTGTTGAGAACCCTGAACCCGACAGTGGCCCTGCTGTGCTTGAGGGGGAGGGAACAGCTGACCAAACACTTGCCATCACTGATTATGACAACAATGTCGAACTCGTTCTTGCACTAAATGAGACCATTGCAGAGGCCAAAGTGCTCGAGCCCACCTCACTCACCGAAGCAAAATGTTGACCTGATTGGCTGCAATGGGAGCAGGGCATACACAAAGAACTCACAATGCTCAAGAAAGCTGGCACCTGGGAACTCGTTGAACCACCCATGGGCGCAAATATTGTTGGATCAAAGTGGGTATTCCACATGAAGAAAGATGCCACAGGGAATGTCATCAGGCACAAAGCACACCTCATCACACAAGGATTCTCACAGGTACCCGGCATTGATTACTTCGACATGTATGCTCCGGTCGCAAAGCTTGCATCAATCTGTACAGTACTTGCTCTAGCCACACACCTTGACCTCGAACTTCACCAGATCAACATCAAGGGTGTGTATCTCAATGGAGAACTAAACGATGAAGAAGACATTTACATGCGACAACCGCCTGGATACGCCAATCCAGCTCGTCCACGCCACATGTGTCACCTACACAAAATGCTCTATGGACTGAAACAGAGCGGTCATCATTGGTACCAAAAGCTTGTCGAGATTCTTGTCAAGAATCTCAGGTTCAAGCAGTGCAAAGTTAATCAAGCCATTTTCATCAAATGGAGCCATTTGGAGAAGACACTCGTCATTATCATTGTACACGTTGACAACTGTACAATCGCCGCATCTACCCTCACACTCATTGTTGAACTCAAGGCACAAATTAAGAACCATGTCGAGATCATGGATCTCGGGGAGCTGCACTGGTTATTAGGTATCAAAGTCATGCGAAACCATGAGGAGCGGACAATCGCGCTCTTGCAATGGTCCTATTTAGAGTCGATCATACATCATTTCAGATTCGACGAACTCAAGCCAGTTTCGTCACCCATGGAACCCCACGTTAAATTAATGCACACTCAGTCCCCCTCTACAGGTGCTGAATACGCTGCCATGCAGCATATCCCGTACCGTGAAGCTGTCGGATTGCTTATGTACGCTGCACTTGGGACATGCCCCAACATTTCCTACGCCGTATCGACTGTCTTGCGCTTCTCGAGCAACCCCGGAACACCTCATTGGGAGGCTGTACATCACATTTACAGGTACCTTATTGGAACTAAGGATCTATGCCTAACGTATGGAGGAACGAAGAAGCTGCTAGAAGGATACACAGACACTGATGGCAGCATGGCTGAGGACCGCAAAGCCGTATTGGGCTACACTTTCCTGATCGACGGCGGAGCAGTATCCAAGGCATCGAAGAAACAAGAGATTGTCTCACTCTCGACAACTGAGAGCAAGTATGTCGCCGCGACACACGCCACAAAAGAAGCGCTATGGCTGCGCTCATTTATCGGTGAAATTCTCGCTCCTCTTGACACACCTATCACCTTGTTCTCAGATAATCAATCCACTATCACGCTTGCGAAAGACCATCAGTACCACACACGTACTAAACACATCAACATCTGTTTTTACTTCATCCACTGGGTAATTGACGACAGCAAAATTCATCTCGTTTTCTGCCCTACCAATGACATGGTGGCCAACACCCTCACCAAAGCACTGCCATCCCCAAAGGTCAAGCACTTCGCCAACGAGCTTGGACTGTGCACGGTTTGAGGGGGAGTGTTGGAATCGGCAATCGTGTGCACAGCCTTGTCATCATCGGACCGACCAAATCACTGGCATGCCTCCATTTTAGCCCTCGTGTACGTTCTCTATTGTAGATACATTGTATGACCACATTGCCTGCTACGCGTATTTAATCCTTCACCTAGTCCTGTGCCCGGATCTTGACAAGATCCTTTTATCCCCTTTTTGTTACTATACAATCCTTTTGTATATAAACTGTTTCACTTTACCGAGACACCTCAGTCCATTGTTCACACACAACGACTGAGGTGAGTTACATTGATCAATCATTTACCTACTCGAGCTAATCTGTACATAGTCTTGTCCCTTGATAGGTAAATATATCTAGTCCGTTGTTCATGCACGACAACTGAGTCTTGTCCCTCAATAGCCCTTGTGTGTTGTCATCTCATCCCTACTCCAACTCTCTCAGCAACATGTGAAGAGGCTCACCCACTAATATCCATAACCCGGCGGCAGTATAAGTCGTGGTACACTTCAATGTATGGTGACGTGGCATCCACAGAACGTGCCACAGTTCCACAGCAGCAACCAATCACGACCAACAACCCTCAGCTACAAGCTCTCTTCGGGTAGTTCTCTGACAAAGAGCTGGATGGGGATCTGTCAGGTGATCTGTCAGGTTGCAATGTTTCCAACAAATGGTGTGACATGGCAAAGCCATGGCTCCAAGGCTTCCACGAATACCTGAATACACGTGAACATGTGGGTGACCTCTCCATTGTGTGGTGGTGGGGTATAAACGCTCCACAATATCCGGTTTGGGGCTCTCTAGCCTGTGACTATCTCTCTGTCATGGCCACTTCTGTCTCCGCTGAGTGTGCATTCTCATCAGCAGGAATCACCATTTCCAAGTGCTGAAACCGCCTCAAAGCAGATGTTATGGAGGTGCTACAATTCATGAAGTGTTGCTTACGGAAGGAGCTTCTGTTCCATGAAAATCCTTCTGTTGTGACTGATATGAAGAATGTCGACTTGACTGATAAGCAAATCTATCATGACACTCTAGTTATTTATTTTAGTGTATTCTCGAGTAGTGAGTCATTCACAAAAGCGTCATGAGTGTCGATCACGCAAACCATCCACCTCAGTAAGCGAGCAAGCCACTGAAGCCAGCTTGAAATTTACATTCGATCTAAAAAGTTAGCACACAACGGTGGAAGACGAACCTTTGCGACGCCTATTTTGACTGTGTTGTCTATTTCGGCTGCGTTGATTAAGTCGTTAGCCATCATCAACTTGAGAAAACCATGTGGTTCACTAGAAAATAGTAAAATGAGCCTAACATGATTTAGTGGACATGTAAATTCACGCCTCTTGCGCTGCGCGACAAACTCAACCAAACAAATGGCCGGGCCTTACATGGGGGAAAGTGGCACTCGAGTTACATAACAAATTGACATAACTACCATTTGACTACCAAAACTACTACACAAGGGCTGCTGTACTCGAGTGATTGCAATCA
>JBBPJO010000051.1:0-44062 GCA_038088815.1 Boletus nobilissimus | reverse complement strand
TCCTATGCTGCGCACCGAGTCATACTTTAGTTACTGCAGATGCTACGCATCCTTTCCTTATTTAGAAGGGGCCTACCGTATATAAGGGCGCTCTCTCGCCCTCCTGTATTTTCCCTAAGCTAGTTCTGCAATATCAGTGTAGCTTCTAGTGACCACCGAGTCTAGCAAGATTCCTAGATAGGTGAGACCAGCTTAGGCTTTGCGTCGTCTCGAAGCTTGGCACTGTTCCTCAAGGATCCCTCTACTCGTCACTCGCTCTCTCTTCTCTACGCGCAAACTCTTCTTTGTATCACAGCACGCTACATCACTACTACACTGTGCGTTACAAAAGAACTAGCTTTTCCCCTTGTCCCTACTTTTACGTAGAGGACATTCCCCCTACCCACCATCTCTCGCCTAGGCAGGTTCAGAGTACCTTCCGACTCCGACTCCCCTCCTGAAACACCCATCATGTCTCAACCTCGTTCCTCCCCTCGACTCCCCAGACTTCACCTCCTACCTGATGGTCACCCGTTCTATCTCGTCCTCCTGGATAGATTCTCCTCCCTGGAGTATATCGCGGCATACCAAGAACGTCAGAGGGCTCTCGCAGAAGTCAACCAGTCTCAAGGGTGGAACTCCGATGCTCTCCCCTCTATCTCTGAATTAGCTGCCATCCCCCAGGCCTCCGTTGAATCCCCCATCCAAGAGGATCCTCCCCTTACTTTCCACAATCCTGACCCGGAACCGACCGGCACAGAGACTTTCGACCCAGAACCGACTGAGGCGGAAGATATTGACATTGACCCGGCTCTAGAAGACGACGACATGGTATCCGAAATAAAGGCCAGCCTTCCCGAGGACTTTTCTGGGGAGGCAGAGGACGCCAACAGATGGCTCCTCACTATGGACGCCTACTTCACTATCAACGATAAGGTGTTCACGGATAAGACCAAATCCCTTACCTTCCTTAACAAGATCAGTAAGGGCCGTGGCAAGACCTTCGCTGAAGGATGGCTGATGAAATTGGGAAACGCCCATGTCCCAAACGAACTCAAGACCTTCGACTGTATTAAACAGGCTTTCGAGACCGCCTTCTCCCCCTACGACGTAGCCGCCAAGGCTAGGATCGACCTCTCCAAACTTCACCAGACTGCCGGAAAGGACACAGATGGAAACTGGAGCGATGGCTTTGCCAAATACGCTTCAGAATTCCAACTTCTCGCCGAGAAATCTGCCATCTCCAACAAACATGCTCTTGTGGAGTGGTTTATCCGAGGCCTCTCTCCTAAACTCACAATGATGATCCTGTCTTGCGAGAAAATCCCAGACGACTACAAGGACTGGATTAAAAAGGCAGGACAGTTCTCGCAACAACTGCGGAGAATTGGGGACCTTCGAAAGGGTGTACCACATATCCCGGCACCCTCCTCTCAATCGCACAGGGACCCGTACGCAATGGACGTAGATGCCGTGCGTCTATCGCCGACTCAGTGCGCTGAGTATATGCGGAGCAACAAATGTTTTATCTGTCAAAAGGTTGGCTGTAGGTCTTCCAACCACCATGGAGCCGGAACCGACCGGCCCAACTCATGTCCCCGCCCGACCACATCCTCCGGACGCACCGCACATCCTACTTACAAAGTCCCGCAATGACGGGCACGAGCCACCACCACCACGGAGGAGGATGATGAACTCTCGGCTTACCTACAAGAAATGGGAAGCATCAAGAAAGGCGCTGTGATTAAGATCCTCAAAACTGCTTTCGGGGAGGGCAGCTTGTCTGCGGACGAGGAGGCTGGCTACCAGGCCATGGCTGAGGTAAGAACGGCCACTTACCAAGAGTGCCAAAGGGAAGCGATCAGGGCAGCACCACGAGCCAGGGCTGTACGATCTGGACCATGGAACAACCGGTTTTCCGCTATCGTGCCGGCAGACCTCTGGGAGACCACCTCAGAGGAAGTCTCGGAACAATCACCAGGCATGTACCCCAATGACGTATCTGTCCAGTCAAGGGTGGATGCGGAAGCAGCTACTCCCCGGGGTCAGGGGATGGGGCTTGGACCGCAACCTTCTTCTCAAGAGACCGCCACGAGAAACACAGTCAAACATGGAATCAAGGTGGTAAAGGCGGTGAGAGAAGGAGCAGAGGCATGTGAGATACCTGGAACCGACCAGGACACGTGGCCTGGAACGGGAACCAACCCGTCCAACCGCATATGGAGTGTCTCTGGTTCCTGCGGCAAGGATTTTTGAAGAGCAGGGATGGGTCAACATCATCTCCTGCTAAATTTTCTCATAGATTATCTCCAGTATTCATGTCAGGTGGTTCATCGCAATCCCTATCTATTCCCGTCACCCTCTACCCACCTGACCGAACTGCATTCAAAAGCGTTGACACAAAAGCCCTCATCAACTCCGGGGCAACTGGCTGCTTTATCGACTACGCTACCGTGGTAGCTTGCGACATCCCTACTACACGACTAAAGATTCCACTTCGAGCAAGCAATGTCGATGGATCTCCCAACAAAAACAGCCTAATACAAAAACAGGCATTGGTGCTAATGCAACTCGGAGAAACCACCAAACTCTGAGACTTCCTTGTTATTGACTGTGGCAAGGATGAGATCATCCTCGGGCTCCCTTGGCTCCATGACAACAATCCGGAGGTCGACTGGAGTACAGGAACTGTCCGTTTACGCGATCCGGAACCGACCGGATGGGAACGAATGTGGAATCGAGAAGACGTCGCGGCCGAGGCCCATACTCTGAACGTCTTCAACAAGAAATGCCAGATGAACAAATTGCGGCGACGAAGAGCTCTGTGGTGGAAGCGTAACGTCGACCACATACTAATGGCAAAGACCAGAGAGGTTCATCTGAAGGTACCTGACGTGGAACCGACCATGCAGCGGGAAGAAATACCGGCGCTCATAGATGTGGAGGAGGATGACGAAGAGCTAACCGGACCTTCCATTAAGAAAACTACGATCCCGACTTCTCTCACCCAAGATTTGAAGAAGACCAAGACGGAACTCCCGCAGGACTTCCAAGACTTTGAGGACATCTTCCAAAAGAAGGACGACGGTCCCCTTCCGCCCTACCGGTCGTTCGATCATGGCATAGATCTAGACGACTCATTTCTACCCAAGGTTGCAAAGGCCTACCCGCTCAATCCCAAGGAGCGAGAGGCATGTAAAGACTTTATTGACGAGCATTTGAAAGCCGGACGTATTCGCCCTTCCAACTCTCCCATGGCTTCTCCATTCTTCTTCGTGTCTAAGAAGGATGGTAATCTTCACCCTTGCCAAGACTACCAATACCTCAACGAGCACACCATCAAGAACGCCTACCCTCTCCCCCTTATTGGCGACTTGATGGACCAACTCAAGGGGTCCCGTTACTTCACAAAGATGGATATCCGTTGGGGGTATAATAACGTCCGGATCAAGACTAAAGACGCCTGGAAGGTGGCGTTCATTACGCCCTTCGGCCTCTTTGAGCCTCTTGTCATGTTCTTTGGCCTTTGTAACAGTCCTGCGACTTTTCAGTCGTTCATGGACTATGTTTTCAAGGATATGGTAGCGGAAGGATGGTTGATCATCTATATGGATGATATGTTGATCCATTCCAGGGATCTCAATGAACACCACCAACGAACAAGGCGAGTTCTGGAACGGTTATGCGACAACCATCTCGGCCTCAAACTAGAAAAATGTATGTTCGACGCATCCTCGGTTGAATTCCTAGGAATGGTCGTTCAAGAGGGTATCATCGCGATGGACCCTACCAAGCTATCGGCAATCGCTACCTGGGAACCACCTACTACGGTTCGCGCAGTCTGCTCATTCATAGGGTTCTGCAACTTCTACTGCAAGTTTATTCTGAACTTCTCGGAAATTGCCAGGCCGATCTTGGATTTAACGAAGAAAGGACAGCCGTGGTCCTGGATGCACGAGCAACAACAGGCCTTCGACCTCCTCCGTTGGGCCTTCACTTCCAAACCCGTACTCACAATGCCGGATACTTCCAAACTGTTCTACGTCATGACGGACGCCTCTCTTACGGCTACCGGAGGCGTACTGATGCAGAAGGACGCTAATGGCGATCTACACCCTTGCTGCTATATCTCTTGAACGTTCTCACCGGCGGAACGAAATTATGACATCTATGACCGCGAACCTTTAGCGGTTATATGCGCACTCGAGGAGTGGCGTCACTATCTCACCGGAACCGACCGGCCCGTAACTATCCTCACAGATCATAAGAATCTGTGTTATTTCAAAGACCCACGAAAGCTCTCTAGGCGGCAAGCTAGATGGCTATTGATGTTACAGGACTACAACCTCCTGTTTCAGCATGTACCGGGGAATAACATGGCCCCCGCGGACGCTCTCTCTTGGAAGGATGCCCTGGATACTTCAGACGACAATGCCGAAGTTACCCTACTTCCCGGAGAGTTGTTTTTGAAACGAATCGACACAGACCTTCAGCATGCTATTGAGCAATCGTGCACCACCGATGGCTTTGTCATTGACCAACTGTGCAAACTGCACGAGGGTACCTCAGGAATCCCTTGTTCCACTATTCATGACTGGCGCTTTGACGAAGGCCTACTCTACTTCAAGGATCAGGCCTACGTGCCCGAAGCCCACCAGAACGACCTCCTCCATTCCATCCATGACTCGCCTGCGGGGGGTCATGGTGGTTATTACCGGACCGTAAATCAGGTACAATGTGACTATTGGTGGCCTGGCTTAACCGCATTCGTCCGCTGCTTCATCCAGGGATGTGCGGTCTGCCAAGCCAACAAGGTCAACACCCACCCCACCGTCCCGCCTCTCACCCCTCTTCCGGTCGCCTCCTCTTGTCCCTTTCAATGTCTATCGGTCGATCTCATCATGGACTTGCTGCCGTCTAAGGGTTTTGATTCGGTTACGGTCGTGGTCGACCATGGCCCTACAAAGGGGGTAATTTTCACCCCTACTCATAAGAGTGCAGATGCCGAGGGTGTTGCACAGCTGTTTTTCAAAAAGGTCTTTCCCCGCTTTGGACTCCATGACAAGGTTATCTCGGACCGTGGCCTGCAGTTCGCCTCGGCCTTCGCTCTAGAACTAGCGAGGCTCCTGGATTATGATCCGCTCCTCTCCTCTGCCTACCATCCACAGACCGACGGAGAAACAGAACGGGTCAATCAGGAATTGGAAACCTATCTTCGGATCTTTTGCCAAGGAGACGCCACCCGATGGTCGGACCTATTACCGATGGCGGAGTACTGCCACAACTCCTCTGTCCATTCCGTAACGGGAAAGACTCCTTTTAGCTTAATGATGGGATACGAGCCGAGGGCTTATCCATCTCTAGGAACGAAAACCTTCCTCCCCGCCTTAGAAAAACGCCTTGGAGACCTCGACGAGGCTCGCAAGGAAGCCACTGCTGCCCACGAAAAAGCCCAGCGCTACATGCGCGAGCACGTAACCTCGAAATTCAAACCCTGGAAGGTAGGAGATAAGGTATGGCTCGAGGGCCGAAACCTGAAACTCCGCTACCCCTCTCGAAAACTTGCCCCTCGACGCGAGGGACCATTTGAAATCTCACAGGTCATATCGCCTGTTTCGTACAAACTCCACCTACCCAAGACGTGGAAAATCCACAACACCTTCCATGCATCGCTTTTGACTCCCTATCGGGAGACCGCTGAACACGGACCTAATTTTGTTCCACTTCTGCTGGACATAATAGACGGGGAAGAGGAATTTGAAATCGAACAGATCCTAGCCCATCGGGGCTCCACCTGCCGACGCCACTATCTCATTTCGTGGAAAGGCTATCCGTCTTCCGAAAATACCTGGGAACCCGAATCCAATTTAGGACATGCTGTGGACCTCTTGGAAGAATATAAGGCCAGGGATCCTGTTGCCTTTCCCCCATAATCCAAGTCCTATCTCTCCCTTGAGTCGAGCCCTCGCTCCTCTATCATCGTCGCCGCTGCCACCTCTACCCACTTATGTCTAACTCCCTGAATGGAACCTCCCCCGTATTCCCAGTCCGACTCCACCGTCTCCCAGACCGAACCCGCCGAATCCTTTACGCTTCTCTCCTCGAGAATCCTGCCGCAGCCCAGCGCATCTCCACTCGCTCCCTTTATAGGGATAACTCCGTACTCCAATCTCTGGGCCTCATCTTTCATACATACACCACCGGACGGACACTCCATGCCCAACTCTTCCCTGATGGGATGCTACCCGTCTACGCTGCTGCAATGGAACAGGCCATCCATTCCTCCAGAGATGCTGTCCTGGATGCCCTCCATGACCACAGATTCACCGATGTCATCATGGCAATCCCCTCCAACCTGTACATGCACGTTCTGCGCCCCCTCGTCAACACCTTATCAGTCAACCTTCGAGGTTACTACATGGATGACCACCCGGGCAACGCCTGGGACGGGGACACTTGGGCCTGCAACCTTTGAAACCCCATCTGGGATGACAACTCCACCGTCACCCCAAACGCCTCGTCCTCTGACTCTCCCTCCTCGACCGACAACTCCACCATTACAGCATCCCTCCCTGTCCCTCCTCCGCCAACTCCCGCAGCTGGACCATCTCGCCGATCGAGAAGTACTGATGCTGTTAGAGGAACTAGCCGCCCTCCTATCCCCGGACCACTCTCCTCTCTCTCCCATGACAACCCAGAGGTCCTCGCTTTCCTCGCCACCGTTTCCCTCCTCAGACGAGGGACACCCACTCCAGAACCTGCCAACATACTCCCCGCTCGAGAACATCCCACCACTCCAACTCCCTCCTGTCGTCCTCGTCAACTCAATCAACATGGCAAGGGCATTTCATTTGGACTCCCCAGCTCCACGGCCCAAGCTGTGGGGCAACGTTCTCAGGGACATCGAGGAAAATCGAGACAGGCAACTCTGTTCCCCACCTCCGGTCGCATTGACAAGGACTTCGCGGCTTTGCCCTCGCCGGCGCCAGGGTCGAGTTCTCGCCCCATCGACGTAGACTCACTCCCTTCCCTACCTCCTACCCCCTCGTGTCCCACTCGTCCCGTCCTCGGACGTTGCTTCTCATGCAACCAACGAGAACATCTCTGTGCAGATTGCCCTCATTATGAGTGCCCATTCTGCTGTACCACTGCTTCCAGCCACATTCAGGCCCACTGCCCCCGCCGCCATTGCTCCTCTTGCGGAGAACTTGGCCACTCCGACAACATTTGTCCTTTCCGGTGCAACCCCCTTGACGACTATGACCCCACCAACTATGAAGTCAACGAAGGAGAGGAGGTGGATTAATGGTCTTGCAGGTGCTTCGACAATAGAAAGGGGGTAATGTTACGGTTTACGAGGGGGTACACTTTTTCTATTACGCTTTTCATTCACTTGCCTTCTAGTCTCGTTCTCTTCACCGTACGCGGTTGTATTCGTAATGGAGTCGCCCACCATTATACCAGATACGTTCCTGATCTCTTTCTCTTTCTGTCTCACGCGGCGCCCCGCCTATATCCCTATTTAGACTTCCTTCTGTTTCCGCTACAGTTGCCTTATTCAGACTTCACCGCCTGCGGCATAGCCTTTCTATTAATAACTCGTCATGACTCTTCATGACTCGTTCTGACTCCTAGTGACTCCTATGCTGCGCACCGAGTCATACTTTAGTTACTGCAGATGCTACGCATCCTTTCCTTATTTAGAAGGGGCCTACCGTATATAAGGGCGCTCTCTCGCCCTCCTGTATTTTCCCTAAGCTAGTTCTACACAATATCAGTGTAGCTTCTAGTGACCACCGAGTCTAGCGAGATTCCTAGATAGGTGAGACCAGCTTAGGCTTCGCATCGTCTTGAAGCTCGGCACCGTTCCTCAAGGATCCCTCTACTCGTCACTCGCTCTCTCTTCTCTACACGCAAACTCTTCTTTGTATCACAGCACGCTACATCACTACTACGCTGTGCATTACACCTCTTACTTCAAGTAATCCATTCAAAGTGCTCCCAGTTGAGGAGTCTTCAGATTCTGATAAAGATGATGGGAGCTTCAAATCGTATTGTGGCTCTGAATTAGGTGGTGATTCCAGTGATGATTCTACACCTGAGTTAGCACAGATTCCAATGACAAGGTATATGCTCAGTGTGTCTTGTACTCTGATAACCTTAGGTACTTACCCAATATTTTTGCAGCTTGCCAATGCTCTGCCAAGGAAAAGTGTTGTTGATCTCAACCATGGTAACCACAAGCAACTTTGCAAGATGGGTGCACACAAATGTAAAACTAGTACTAAGGGTCAGTCTGGGCTATCAACCTCAAAATGTGCTTGCATCACAACAAATGAGACTCCCAATGAAGGAGCATCAGTGCTGGGTGCCAGTGGTCTCAGCTGCAACTTATCTCTGATGTCAATTGAGTCTCTGGTTTGGAAGGTAGGCAACATAGTTCATCACTCATTTAATTCATTTGACTTGCATGTACAGCCAGCAGGAAAACGGAACCCAATCTACCACTTCTACCAGTCTGTCTCCACAAACTCATGTGGAGAAGTTAGTAATTCTGGCCATAGGCATTACAAGTGCTATCACAGAAATTGCAAGGTTATCATGGTAACTTGTGCAGTGTGAATGGTAAGCAACCTCTCCTTTTTCATGCAGATACAGTGACTCCAAAAACTGTTTCAGATTTGTCCATGACAGTCCACATGAATTGTTCTGCTCAGCCATTCTGTTGTGGGGTATGGGGGGCGCTTTGAAAAATGCATATTCCCTCCCCCTTGAGCATGTCATTGAATGCTTTGGACTTGTATTCTCCCCCAGCATCAGACATTCATCCTAAGACTTTGCCTTGAATTGCGTGGATACCATTTTTAAGAAGTGTCTTGTGGCCATCAATGCAGTATCTTTGGTATGCAATGTTATGACCCACACCATGGAAGTGTAGTCATCAAAAAAGGTGGTGATGTACTTGTACTGATGGTACAATTCAATGGGGAAGGACTTAATGTCTGAGTGAATCAATTCAAATGTGCGTGTAGCGCATTGCTCATTGGGTGGATAACTCCAGTTAGGAAGTTTACCTTTAGCACAGCCATCACAGACAGAACTTTCTTGTGGAATCTCATCAGGTAGACTGTTGATATGCTTCTTGGCATGTCTAAGAACCTCCTTTAAGGGGTGACCTAAACATTTATGGAGGATATCATAAGTAATGGTCTTTGTCATGTGTGCTTGTTGTCCTTTCTTCAATTGTGTATAAACCACAACCAACTTGACCAGGGATAAATGGGGGAAGTATAGTGCCATTACCATAAGTCACTGTAATCTGTCAATTATCACCATGGACTTTTGCACCATGATTGAGTAATTGACCAAGGGAGACCAGGTGAATGCCTGACTTGGGTATTAAGGCAACATTGTGCAGATCCATGATCTGGGAGATCTTTGCAGAGTCTTCCCAATGCACAAGTACTTGACCTCTTTCTTTAACATAGATCAAACTAGAGGCGGTCATGATGGGTATCTGTTCATGATGCTTAAATGCCTCATATTCAACAAAGTCAGTGTGATCAGGTGTAAAGTGCATTGAAGCACCAGAGTCAAGGATCCAAAACTTCCTGGAAGGATCACACAAACACTTATTATTTAAACTGGTAGGAGCAGAGCACCAAGAGCAAACTTGATTCATGCTGGTGTGTGTAGATACAAGCGTTGTATCTACATTGTCCTTTGCCATCAACATAAAATCATTAACTACTTTTGTTGGAAACAATGCATGTAGGTGTTTTATGTCAGTTCAGGTAAGTTTTGTGGAATGAATCACTTCCCTGATCATACGAGGCCACAAGGGGTCCTCGATCCCAGCCACATCAGCAATTTCTCCATCAACATCAGAGCTGTAAATGTTGACCATGTCATCACTATCCCAGGAAGACTGGGGCAGTGATTCAATTTTGTGCTTACGAGAGCACTGACTCTTTCACCGTTTGGGGGTGACAGCAACAATCTCCTCATCATTGGAGATCTCCATGATGTGCTGATTATCCAGTATGTAGGTAGCATCTGGGACAGATGTGGGACCAGGGGCACCAAATAAGAGGTCAGGGTTTTTGAGGATCCAATTTGGTTCACTCACCCTTTTGCCTTCGCTTGTTTCTTTGTCGAGCTTCCTAATCATCTTGGAAGACGGTTGGATCTCAAGACAGTGAGTGAGGCTAAAGGCCTCTTTCATGCAGGTATTGGTGGGAGGTCTGCCAGAGCCTTGGTACATCTGGGGAGATCTGTGTGCTAGAGCACAAAAATCAGGAGTGCACTCAGGACCAGTTGTATAGGTGATGATGGCGGGGGAGGTGATGTGAGCATGGTTGTCCTGCAACTTGCTCTTCTTCTTGCCTTGCCAGGTGTTCTTCCCTGATCCCTTCATGCTAGCTTCTCCTTGCTGCTACTGCTGTTTAGGCTGCTGCTGCTGCTGCTGCTTGGGTTGCTGCTGCTGTTGGAATTTTGGGTCATTACCCTTCTGCTTCACAGCCAATGTTTTATTGCCCTGAGCTGGTTGCTTCCCTTTGTGACCACCGAGAAGGTGCTGGTCCCAAGATAGGACCACAGCCTTGTGGATCTCATTGATGGTAGGGGCTTTTGGCTTGCCAGCCAAGTCCTTGGCCTGGATCATTATCTGTAGGGCAACATGCATGGTGGCAGGGAGCTTGCTGAGAAGCAGCATTACCTGTATGCCATCTGGGATCTCGTAGCCAGCTGCTTTCATCCTCATGAAGAGGTCTGCTGCCTTGTCAAGGGCAGGGGCAGGGTGTGACAATGATGGTATTGAGAGCTCAAGGAGCTCTTTGAAGATGGCATACATACCAGAGAGACTGCGTGTAGTGTACTCATTGTGAAGAGCCTTCACAAGGGCTGCATGCTTGGCTCGGATGGGTTTAGTAAGCCTCATCTTTATTGATCCCAACATCTGGTCATTGGCCTTAGACCACATGATCCAGTTGTTCTTGTCCTCACTATCGCTTGTTGCCATAAGAGGCCCCAGGCGAGAGAGTTCAAGGGCCCATGTAGAGCCTGTGGACTGGAGGTAGGCTGACATGGCATGTCACCAGAACTGCCAGTTGGTTCTGTTAAAAATGGGGGTGGAAATGTCTTCCAGTAAAAGCAACATTGTAATAGGTATCTGGAATGCAACAGCATTAGCATGCAATACTAGCATAGTGTTGCAATAGCGGGGATCCGGCGTACGCGCCAGGATCCTGAGGATCTACTGTAGGGTACTTACCTTTTGGACTGGAGAGAGTTACTCAGAGATGATAGCGGTAGCGGATCAAGAGAGTATTTTTTATATTCAGACTCAGCAGAGTCTTATATACGCTTTGTAATGATTACTTAATATGGATCACGTGACTGTTAGTACGTGTCCTTTCAACACTCCCCCTTGTCTAGTATACGGTAGATACGTAGATATAAAAGTGAGAAGTTATAAAGTAAGAAGTAAACGTCCGCACGATCTAAGATGGCGAGTTGAATTCCAAACCGAGCTGAGAGAGGAACTCTTTGAACTTGACATGTCCAAGGTTCTTTGTGAACATATCCGCAGGGTTGTCAGTCCCTGGGATGTAGAGTAGCTCTACTTGCTTCCAGAGCATCACAGCATCGCGTACAAAGTGGTAGCGGATGTGGATGTGTTTGGAACGTTTTTCAGTGACAGGATTTTGCACAACAAATAGCGATCCTTGATTGTCACCACAAACGGGGATGGGACCAAGGCGATAGCCGAGTTCTTCCATCATCTGATGAATCCAAATAGCCTGGCACGTACAGTCACTCAAGGCCATGTACTCAGCTTCTGTAGAAGACAGAGCGGTGGTCTATTGTAAGTGTGAGTTCCACAAGAATACACCATCCACGAATTTCAGGTAAAAACCTGTTTGCGAGTGAGACGTGACTTTGTCTTGTCCTCAATCAGAGTCGGTGCAGGCGATGATGCCTTTACCGGTTTTGCCATGATATACGAGAGAGTAATCTCGGGTACCGAGTAGATACCGGCAAATGTATAGAGCTTTATTGAGGTGCTCTTCCGATGGGTTTGCTGACATGCGGGCGAGTTGGGTAACCGCATATGAAATGTTAGGTCTTGTGCCAATCATAAGATACAGCAACGATCCGATCACCTGTTGGAATCGTGTCCGAAGTTCCAGTTGGACAGGGAGATCGTTCTTCTCTGGGTAATAACCCTGAGGGAGAGGGGTGTTGGCGATTTTTGCGTTAGTCATTCCGCATCGCTCTATGACTTTGTCGAGGTATTCTCACTGGTCTATCTTAATAGTTTGACCGTCTTGACGTATGTTCATTCTTAGGAATTCGCGTGTTTCTCCTAAGTCACAACAGTCCCATTTCTTCATGAATGCGGCTTTAACCTTATCTACAAAGGTTTTGTTGGGGCCGCAGAAGATGGCGTCGTCTACGTAGATGATCGCTAGGATGAGCTCTTTGCCCTTGCGATAGATGAACAGGCCAGCATCTGTCTTAAGACGCGTGAAGCCAAGTTCTTTCATGGATTTGTCGAGTTCGCGCCACCAAGCTAATCCAGCTTGTTTTAGGCCGTATAAGGCGCATAGTAATCTCAAGACTTTTCCTTTTAGATGAGCAGGCATAAAGCCTTCAGGAAATTCCATGTATAACTCTTCGTCCAGTTTGCCATAGAGGTAGGCGGATCGGACATCGAGACCAGTGATATACCAGTTTTCAATTGCTGAGAGGGCGAGCATGCACCGCACTGTCTCAAAGCGTACGACGGGGGAGAATATCTGATCGAAATCAGTCCCTTCTACTTGGGAGAAGCCCTTGGCTACAAGGCGGGCTTTCTTTCTACCGTCGGTTTTTACATCAAAGACCCATCGATTTTTTATAATCTTTCTATTTGTGGGTCGATCCACGATTTCATAGACTTTACGGTCTTTGAGTATTTGTAACTCATCGTGGCAGGCTTTACGCCAAAGGGCTTGTTCGTCGGTTGGTAGTTTAAGTATGTCGCAGTATGTCCACTCGCGGTAGTTAACATTTGACTGTTCTATTTCCAATGGAAAGGCACGGCTGCAGAGGTATGAAACCAAAGCGTCTCCCCCTTCCCTGGTGATGCGCTCAACGTCATCTTCCAACGGAGTCGGGGACGGAGGCAATCCTCCAGGGACAACGGGTGAATCCGAAGGTCCAGCCGGTGCTTCTCCCACAGGTTTGCGCCAATCGGAGGCGTGCTCAATATCCTGAATCTGCCAGACAGGGTCACGGCGTTCACCATACACGTTACCGGGCCGAAGAGGGGCACGACAGTCACGCTGTGGTCGTTGAGGACGAGCAGGAGGAGGTGGAGGCTGACGGCGAGGAGGGGTTACGGGTGGTGCCGGCGGTGGAGTCGGTATACGCGCGGGAGGTGGAGTGGGTGCCCTTGGAGAGGGTGGAGCGACAGGTCGACGAAGGGGTGACTCAGGGGGAGCAGGAACCGCATCATCCCCATTGTCAGGGTAGTCAGATTCGGAGCCAGAGGACTCGTCATTGTGTGTATGGGGTTTGGGCCGGTGGTTAATCGGCCGATGTGGCTGCGCCTTAGAGTATCTCGGGAAGAGATTCTCATCAAAAATGGCGTGTGTCAATGTATGTAGCGCATTGTTAGGGCGCATGAATAAGTAGTTTGAGTCACTACCGGCGGATACGCCCAGGTAGATCATCAATTGCGACTTCGGTTGTAACTTTCCGCCACATGTTTCGACAGGAATGTGGACATAGGCGCCACAGCCAAAGACTCGAAGGTGCGAAAAAGTGGGCTTTTGGCCCGTAAGCATTTCGGCTGGCGTTTTCCATTGTAAACGGGCGGATGGGGTGCGATTGTACACGTGTAAAGCATGCATGACTGCGAACTCCCAGTAGGAATCAGGCAGGCAAGCCTGTAGTCGCATAGATTATGCCTTGTCCATAATAGTACGGATGAGGCGTTCCGCACGTCCGTTCTGCTGGTGAGCATAGGGGGCGGATTGTTGAATATTGATGCCATTGTCGCGCATGTACTCAGTGAAAGCTTTGGAGGTGTATTCTCCCCCTGCATCAGAGCGCCAGTGTTTTATAGTGGCGTTGAACTCAGTACGCACATAGGCGTGGAACTGTTTCGTGGCACGGAGGGTTTGATCCTTAGTTTTTATTAGAATCACCCATGCCATGGATGTGAAGTCATCGTAGAAGACAATGGCGTACTTGTACTTATGGTACGATTCAATTTCAAACGATTTTAGATCAGAATGAACTAACTCAAAGGGAGCGCTTGCGCGCTTCTCGCTGTGAGGGAAAGTACGGTTGGGTTGTTTGCCCAATTCACAACCGGGACAGATAGGAGTGTTAGACGGTATGTCTACATCCGGGAAGTCCTTTATGTGCTTCTTGGCTGCGCGGAGCACTTCGCGCGAAGGGTGGCCTAAACGGCGATGTAGGAGATCGTAGTCGACCGCGGTAAGCGACACTAGATCTGAGTGTGGTCGAGCTATAGGGGCTCGGAGCCAGTAGAGAGTGTCTCCATGCGAGTGGAAACTTAGAATAGTCTTCCGCAGACATTTGTCAAATATATCGATGTAATTGTCGCGGGTTTTGACGGTGATGCACCTGTCAGTGAGGAGGGTGCCCATTGAAATGAGCTTTACATTGCACGTAGGCATGTAAATGACTGGCGATAACCGCACAAGTCTGTCTTGGAAGCGTATGATGGCGGTTCCTTGACCAATGATGTTGGCACGTCCATTTGCCATCTGGGAGTACCTAGGTGTTTTAAACTCTTGGTATTCGACCAGATCACTCAGGTCGTTGGTGTAATGTGCCGAAGCACCGGAGTCGAGAAGCCACATGTCAGGCGGTAGGATGTCATCGTTGATTGCCCTTTGTTTTCCTTTACTTTTGCTGGTCTGGTTCTCACAGTTGTCACACATGGCGAGAGGGAACGCAGCGGTAGTAGATTTAATGTCCATGCTATCTACTACAGGTATACGAGTCATATAACTACGTATTATCTGAGGCGAAGATATCCGTGCGTCAGTACCTGCAAGAGATGGACAAAGGAAATCGGGGACTGACCAATCGAGAGCCTCGTCGAAGAATCGCTCCACGTACTCATTGACCTCCATATCCTCCCTGAGACTCACAACGTCCTCGTCATCCGAATCGGAGAGGATCTCGACGATTCGGGGGGTCTCCATGCGTTCTATCAGAGAGGGTGTGGAGGGGCCGGCGTGGTGGTGAGGGAGGGTGCGAGCACTGAAGGGGCCATCTTCATTGAACGCCGAGTGTTGGCGGACATGGCGGTGGGAGGCGACAGGTTCGAGGATACGAACCACCTGAGGAGTGGGGGTTTCCCCAATGCGGTGGGCGAGGGAGATGGCCTTTTGGGCCTGAGGGAAGGCGGGGGGCCCGTAGTGGGCGGCGCCGGTGGTGTGTGCGAGTGCACGAGGATCAGCGATGGGCTCGCTGAAGTCGGGGCAGGCCGGGTCGAAGACCGCGGGTTCGTGGAGGAAGTTCGCGAAAGCGAACGATGTGGAGGAGGCTTCGGCGGCGGCAGCCGCACGATCCTTCCGCTTCTTCTCCCCTTCTTCAGAGCATTTGCCCTGGCGACGCTTCTTCCCCTTCCCTTTCTCCTCATCCTTCTTCTCGGTGGATGTCTCCTCCTTCTTCTTCTGCTGGTTGTTGAAGGAGGGGTCACCTTGTTGGCGATGGACGTTGGAGAGCTTGTTCGCTTGAGGGTGCGGCGGAGGACGGCGGGTGAGATAGTGCTGCCAGGCAGCGGTAAGGACGGTCTCTAGTTCCGTCATGGAGAGGACCTTGTTCTTCGTTGGGTCCGCATTGATCTCGGCGTTGAGTTGTTGGTGGAGGGTTCCCGCGTACTTCGGGAGCTTCGTGACGGTGATAAGGGCCTTGAGGTTGTCGGGGACCTTGTGCTGGAGCAGCTCAAGCTGCGCGAATGAAGCGTTCAGCTTCGAGAAGGCGGGACCGGGATGGTTGTTGTCGGGGAAGGTAATCCCCAACATCACCTTCCACTCAGTATAGGCGGAGGCGAGGGACGCTGTATTGTATTGGGCTTTAAGGGAGTCCCAAAGGGACTTGGCAGTGCCCATGGAGAGGACACGGGAGAGGATGGAGGGTTTGAGGCGGAGGCAGATGGAACCGAGAGCCTGGTCGTCGTTGTGGTCCCACTTCTCCTGAGCATCAGGGTCAGTGTCGGCGGGGCGAGACTTGTGGTACATCTTTTGCCAGTACCCCATGGCATGGAGGGCGGCCTCCATCTCCTGGGCCCAACGCTGATAGTTGGTCCCGTTGAGCTTGGTGATCTGGCTGAAAACGGCTTGGGACATGTCGATAGTAGGTTCTGTGGAGATGACGTGTCAGCATGGTTACCAATGAAGGGAGCGAGTAAAAAACGTTTGCATCGCTGAACATCAGAGCTCGTAGAATATAGGGTCATAGCGACCCCCTACTTCTAGAGTCTGTTGGCATTTACACCTTGAGCGTTGCCGCGTCAAGGCATGTCCAGCGTTGCCGCACGGGACAGCCAATGTCCAAGGTGTTCACCTAGAGCAGTGACGGCGTTTCTGCACAGTCAGAGCTCGGGGCTCATAACCTGTTGCAATAGCAGGGATCTGGTGTACGCGCCAGGATCCTGAGGATCTACTGTAGGGTACTTACCTTTTGGACTGGAGAGAGTTACTCAGAGATGATAGCGGTAGCGGATCAAGAGAGTATTTTTTATATTCAGACTCAGCAGAGTCTTATATATGCTTTGTAATGATTACTTAATATGGATCACGTGACTGTTAGTACGTGTCCTTTCAACACATAGGTTCATTACCATGGCACCATCCAGTGCATAGAAACAGTCTGAACAACATTCTCTAGCAACAATGAATGTACAACGATGGTGTGCAATGAGGTCAGGCAACATGTAGGTGCAGTCTTTTGATGCACACTACAAGTGCACTGACAGGGCTCATAACCTGTTGAAGCAACAGGGATAAGGTAGAGGATTACATGACACTCACCAATAGTTAAGAGGTGTTGCTGCAAGCAATGGTTGTGGTAAGAACACAAGATGTTATTCAAACTCAGACAACTGAGTTCTAACTTATATACTACATGGAGCATGTGAATATTTCCATATATGGTACACTACACTACTACTTGTAAGTGATATAAGTAATGTTGAGAGCTACTATGTGATGCTTGATCAACATTGAGTATTAAGAAAATTACATACCAAGCTTCCAGTTGTCATTGATCCAGTGCATCACAATTGCCAAGATTGCTTGAAGTCCATGCATCAAGAGATAGGCTTACTTTTGAATCAAGTTCCTAGAATAGAACAATTAAAAACTGCCGCTATGGTGGTACATATGTGTTGTAGTACCTTGACCATCTTCTTGATACCCTCGACAGTATCCTTGCCCATTTTCATGATACAGTTCTACTACATGGTCCTCGATCAACATCTACAACAGAACCCCACTGTGTCGCCATAACTGGTGCACTCCTTATGAGTTGCTAGATAAGCAGCAGCCAGACATAGTCTATCTTTTTATGTGCATATCCCAGAAGATGTGCGGGCTAACAAAATGGCCCCTAAGTCTGAACTTATGGTATATCTGGGTGTGATGCCAGGAAATGTGTCACATTTCCTATTCATGTGATCCCCCAACTTTTTACTTCAGAACACACTATTTTTGATGAATTGAGATTCCCCCACTGTGTGTCACATCGCACGCAATCTGCTGCACCACCTATGCCTACTGTTGCCGGTGAGCATGAGCCTATACAGGCAATACCTCCTCCCCCTGCAGACAATGACTATCAATCCAGTCAACCCGCTCTGTAAGTTCCATCTTCTCCTCCTATCCCTCCTGGCACACCCTCACCTCACGCAGCACCACCCTCTCCTAGTGCACCTAAGAAAGGAAAAAGGGAAGCACATTGAAGCACTCAACATAAGATGCACTTACCTTTATGGAAAGCTAAATGAGGAAATCTACATGAAACAACCTGAAGGTTTCACAGTCCCAGGGCAAGAGCACAAAGTGCTTTGTCTATGATGTGCCCTGTATGGCCTTAAACAAGCCAGACTAGCCTGGTGTGAGACTCTCAATGAGGCTATGAAAGAACTCAGCTTTGAATGTCTGAAATCCAATGCTGGTATCTTCTTATACTAGAAGAAAGGCACCAGAGTAGTGGTTGCCATAGTCTATGTTGACAATGCCCTTTTCTGTGGTCCTGACAAAGCCATAGTTGCTGAGATAAAAGCCACATTCATGTGCAAGTGGGAATGCAGAGACTTAGGTCCTACAAAGGAATTCCTACACATGAGGATCTGCCAAAGTGGCAACAAGATCATGATTGATCAGTGTGCCTATCTTGAAAAGATCCTTGAGCAATTCAGTATGCAAAATGCAAGAATTGTGCTTACTCCCTTACCTCAGGGATATTACCCCCTCGACTATAATGGCCCAGTTGACCCAGAACTGTGATCTTGCTTCCAACAAGTGAGTGGATCCTTGTTGTATATCACACTAGGAACCAGACCAGACATAGCTTACACTGTGACCACCCTATCTTGGCATGCTGCCAAACCATAATCGTATATACCAATTCTGATTGGGCATCCAATCCTAACACCTGTTGCTCTCAGACTGGCTGGTTTATTAAACTAGCAAATTGCATCTTCAGCTGGCAGCCATGCCAACAACAGCACATTGCCTATTCTTCTACAAAAGCTGAATACATTGCACTTTCTGATTGTAGAAAACAGGTGGTTTGGTGGCATTCCTTAATGGAAGAACTAGGATATAAGTTACACCCAATTCCTATTTGTGGCAATAACCAAGGATCAATCTTCATGGGATTGAACCCTGTTACTAAAAAACGTAACAAACATGTGGACATCAAATGGCATGGCATTAGGGAGTTCATCCATGAAAGCTTAGTAGAACTATTCTTTGTCAACGGGGCTTACAATCCCACTGACATGTTCACTAAGAACCTTGGACACATCAAACTTGAGCAGTTCAGATTGCAACTCGGACTAGTCTTCCATAAACATCCCATAGTACCTTGATTGAGTGCTCTTTTCACTTATGCACCTGATACTGGCAGCTTAGCGAGGGGGAGTGTAGATCGAGCACCATGTAGTAGCTCTCAACACTACTTATATTACTTACAAGTAGTAGTGTAGTGTGCTATGTATGGGAATAGTCACACACTCCATGTAGTATGTATATAAGTTAAAACTCAGTTGTCTGAGTTCAAATAACATCTTGTGTTCTTACCACAACCATGGCTTGCAGCAACACCTCTTAACTCTTGGTGAGTGTCAGGTAATCCTCTACTTTATCCCTGTTGCTTCAACACTCAATGCTTGCTGGTGTTTGGTACTCAACAATTTTGCTGATTGTAGAGGAGTTACTCATTGACTTCTACGAACTGGTTGGGAAACATTCATGCAAGAATTTAGCACACGCTGTCTATGACACTCTCAATCTTTATGGTCTCAAGGGTTGTGTAGATGCCATCAATGCAGACAACACCTCAAACAATGACACCATGGTTGAACACCTGGCAAGATTGCTGCAGCAGGATTTCATTGACTTTAGTCCATCACATGCCTGAGTGCAGTGCATGCCTCATACAGTTCATTTGGCAGCACTTGAGGCATGCCAATGCCAGCCCAAGATTGATTATTTCCACTTGTAATCTGATCAAATCCACCTGCCTAGCTTTGGAAAGCAATCAGAGTGGTCGAGGACAACAAGAAGGATACTTATCAAGACTCCATCACTGTCCCATTGAACAGGGAGCATGATGATGATGCTGGTGGTGATGCAGATGGATTAGAAGAGGAGTTGGATGTAGTAGCTGGTACTGAGGCTCTTCTCAGTGGTGTTTTGACTGCAATACCCAAACTACCTTTCGATTTCATGTATTGGGTTTCAAACTGACAACTGCATTTGAATTTAGCTCAGAAATATCATTCAGGCCATGTGTTCAAGTCCCCAGCAATGGGAGGCATGGTTAGAGAAAGCTGAGGCCTTCTTACAGAAGATGGCTGCAGCAGTCAGTGTTGTTCTAGGACACCATGCTGCAATGCTCATTCTTGATGTAAAAACATGGTGGTCCTCTACCCATCAGATGCTCTGTAAGGTTTTCTCTAGTATGAGAATTATTTCTCATGTTGTTGTCACTGGCAGGTCATGCTATGGATTATCACAGCATTGTAGATGACTTTGTTGCAAAGAATAGGGAACTCTGCAAACATGAGCTTCAAGATGAGGACTGGGAAGCCATAGCACTCGTTGTCCACTAGCTGAAGTCATTTTGGTCCACCACAAGTCAAATGTCTACAATGAAGCACCCAATGTTGTCTTGGACCCATGCAATCTTCTGTGGATTACAGGATTCCCTTGCTGACTCACTATCATCACTCCCAAACAATACTACTGCCCCACTTCGTCAAGGTCTTCTCAATGCCTATTGGAAACTAAGCAACTACTATGGGAAATCTGACACCTCACCATATCATACTTGAGCCTTGCATACATTCAGCACTCTATTATAACACACTAGTACCTCACTAACAAGTTTATTAGTTCTTGATCCCCAAATTTCGTATAGTGGCTTTCTTGCAGACTGTGATGATGACTTGGATGCCTGTGCCCACCTCAAGACCATTTCATGCCCATTTCCATGCTGAGTATGACAAGCCAGCGCTTCTGGCCACTTTAGCTCCTGTAATACCAACCTCTGCAATGAATCCCTCTTCTCAAAAGGTCAATTTCACATCTTGTTACTGACACCTTTCTCAGGCATTCACAGATGAGGTTCAAGAGTACTTTAAGCTCCCTCATGAGAACTTCAACACTTGTGATCCATTGTGGTGGTGGGCCACTCACTGTTCACAGCTTCCTAACCTCTCTCATTTTGCGAGAGATATACTTTCAATTCTGGGTGGGATTACCACTGACTTCTTCCTGCACTTTCTAATCTCTCCTCTGCTAGGTTCTACTGTTGCTGTTGAACAGATCTTTTCAGGAAGCTGCCATACAATCTGAGTACTCTACCTGTACAACCATAACAACCTGTATACCGGCTGTTGTCATTACCATACCATACCGTCAAAGGGACTCAAATATGTGAGTATGGCTAAAGTATGGTATGGTCTATACCCGTATACTCACTGTGCAGGATATGGCCATAGCCGTATATGGTATGGTTGATAGCCCTACTAGGTTGCATTCACATTTGACTAGGTGATGCTCTCATTTGACTAGGTTATGTTCTCACTACACTAGATAACTCTTTGATTACAGCAGGTTGCACTCTCATATGACTAGGTTGTGTTCTTATCTTTACCAGGTTGCATTCTCACTACACTGGATGACTCTTTGATTACAGCAGGTTGTGCTCTCATTTCAGTGGGTTGCATTCACATTTGACTAGGTTGTGCTCTTCAATTGGTAGGTTGCACTCTTCAAATGGTAGGTTGTGCTCTCCAAATGGTAGGTTGTGTCTGATATAGATAGTGTGTATCAAAAAGTAGATTAAAGGGAGTTCAAAGCAACCAAGGATGGGGTGGCCTTCCAAGATCCTTGTGTCAAGACAGAAGAAGAACATCTTTTGGGATTCAAAACAGCATCCTTCATGCTGGGGGGAAGGAAAGCATGTGGGCAACTGGCACATTATGCTGGTGCTCAGCATAGCCAGCAATTCTGCCATTTCTCATTTTCTATTGTCATCCAGATTATGCACAGTTCCTCCAATAGGACCCTTCCATCACCATGGTAACTGCCAAGTTCAACTACCACATGAACCCAAGGTTAATGGTCAAGTTTTTGTTGTGGTTCAACCACCTCTCTTGCAACAGCAGGGTCACAATGTATCAATCCAGACTGCAAACCTTGCACCTGAGGTCAACACATGCCTGAGGGTGAAACTAGGAATCAAGAGCAATGACACTGCACTATGTATATCAGTACAAGGCACCTGGATTGATTGGAATGGGATGCACATATGGACCGAGGTTTCCCACCAAAAATCAATTGCTCATCAACTGGTGTACTCATAGCTTACCCATTGTTTGGATCCCAACTGAGGACATGCTTGGCAGCACCAAGTCATGTGGAGAACCTGATTCCCACAATGAATGAAATGTGGATGATCCCATTGGCCAAGATGAAGTGAAGAAAGGGTTGTGGTCCAAGGAGAGGGTCATCTATGTGAAATATACCTGGTGATTCCTCTCAGACTTGGCAGTGTCAAGGTGATGCCTGAACATGGGATTTATGAAATACTCCACCACTACAGAACTCCCCACATCCCAGAACTTGTATGTAATTGGTGGGTGTTACAATTTGTCTTTTCCTTTTACTTGATACCCTGATGTTCGACTCTTGTCCTTGGACGGTATTTTCTTTTCATCACTGACTCATCCTGTTCACTCTTATCCCTAATCTCACTTGCTTCGTCAGCGACTAACTTCCACCATGTTCCACTTCATTCCTTGACATTCTATGCCTGCCCTTACTGCGCCTGCCCTAGACTTGTAACCTGGATATAAATACCCCGATACCTACTCCATTGTACCTTAGCTTAGATCTCCTTGAATCTACTCTACTTGTCTCAAGCACCCTCTGGCTCTCGTCCAGTTGCTCTAAACCCTTGACCCTTGAACCCTTGTGTTCCCCTGTGAAACGTCTTCCTTGGACTTTGTGCTACCATTAAGTGCACACTTTACTCTTGAACCTCGCCTCCAATCTTTCAAGGCTACGCTCATCCCTACCTGGGCCAAGTGTAACAAAAGATCTAAGCTACCCTTCATGGCTACCATTGTTGTAGTTTCGCATCACCATTGATCAATGACCCCATATCCCTAGTTCCCTCTGGGGACTTGCCTGAAACCAAGAACCCCCTGAACACTCTGAACCCTCTGAAACTTCATCTGATGACGAACATCTCCCCTCTGACCCAGACGTCACCCTACCCTTCCAACAGGAAGAAGATGATACCCTTGATCTCTCCCACCAACTAACTGCTTCCCTTTCCATTCCACACATCCCTACCCCACCTTCTCCCACTCCCATTACCCTTACCAGACAAATCTTCGGACCACTTCCTCCCTCACTACCACCTCCTCGTAACCCCATGGCCAACAAACCCACTGAACTCTACCTAGGAAACCCTGAACCCTTTGACAGATCCCCTGAAACAGCCGAACAATGGCTGAACACTGTCTGCTTCTACCTCATGGTAAATGCAGCTGTCTATGACACTGATGCCAAGCAGATTGCATTTGCACTTTCCCACATGACCAAAGGATCTGCCCTAGTTTGGGCCAACACCTTTAGACAACAAGCAGTCACTGCTGCTACCATCACCTTTGGAACCTTCTTGGATTTCTGTAAAGACTACAAGAAATCCTTTGTTCTCAAGAATACTGTCGCCAATGCCATATCCTGGTTATCAACCACCCAGATGAACCCTCCACCCACAAAAGAAGGGAGAATACTTCCCCTCCCTCACTACCTATACTGCTAGCTTTATCAGCAATGCCACCCTCACCAACATCCAAGATGACAATGTCCTAATCGGATTCTATTCTGTTGGCCTCCCCACTGAAATCATGCATCAAATCTACCACATGGATACCCCTCCCATCACTGCTAAATTGTGGTACAAAAAGGCTGCTCACTTCCATACTCAGTTCAAGAGAGCCAGAGAAGTAACCCGCCTCTATATTGGAGGATCCCAGAATACCTACCATTCTTACTCTGGCTCTGCACCCACCCCCGAGAAGGATCACATTACCAAAGTCATTGACACTCATGCCCTAATCGACAGTGGCACAGATATATCATGCATAGATTGTGACTTTGTTTACAAATACAAACACCCCACCAAGAAACTCTCCAAGCCCATCCCTATATGAAATGTTGACCAATCTACAAACTGTTACGGTTTACTGAGGGGGTACACTTTTTCCTTTGATCTTTTGTTCACTCGACTCCTAGTCTCATTCTCTTCACCGTACACAGTTGTATTCGTAATGGAGTCGTCCTCCATTATACCAGATACGTCTCCTGATTTCTTTTTGTTTCCGTCTCACATGGCACCCCTCCTATACCTATTTTAGACTTCCTTTCCATTCCACCGCAGTTGCCTTATTCGGACTTCACCACCTGTGGCATAGCCATTATATATTTCTGACTTGTCATGACTTGTACTGACTCTTATGCTGCACATCGAGTCATACTTTAGTGACTCACATTGACTAGAGGTGCTGCACACCATTACTTATTTAGAAGGGGCCTACTGTATATAAGGGGCGCTCTCTTGCCCTCCTGTATTTTCCCTAAGCTAGTTCTATGCAAGATCAGTGTTATTTTATTTCTAGTGACCACCAAGTTCAGTGAGCGCCCAGTTCGTACCTGAATAGGTGAGACCACTTAGGCTTTGCATTGTCTCAAAGCTTGGCACTTGGACTACAAACTTTACTTGTACCCACGCTCTTTCTTTGTCCTCGTTTGAGCTTAGTATCTAAATATCACAGCATGCTACACTGTGTGTTACAAAAGAACTATCTTTTCCCCTTGTCCCTACTCTCATGTAGAGGACACTCCCCACACCCATCATATCCCATCCCAGCAGATTCAGAGTACCCTCTGATTCCGACTCTCCCCCCGAAGAACCCACCGTGTCTTCTTTCCATTCCTCCTCCCTCCTCCCAAGACTTCACCTTCTCCCCGACGAGCATCCCTTCCATCTCCCATTACCCGATAGGTACCCCTCTTCGGAGAATATCGCTGCATACAGGGAATGACAGAATGCTCTTGCGGAAGTCAACCGGAGCCAAGGTTGGAACCCCAACTATCTTCTTTCTATCTCTGAATTAGCTGCCATCCCTCCCCGCCCCTCTACTCTGACACTGCCTGGATTGCCAATCCCCCCTGACAAGGAAGTCCCTGTAGTTTTCCACAACATTGACCCAGAACCGACCATGGCAACATCCCCTGTGTTACGATTTACTCTTTTCTTTACCTTTCTTGAGCCTTGTACTACTATTATCGTGTGTTCGAGTCTCGTCCAGGACTATATTTCTTTTCTTTCGTCACTGACTCATTCCCTAACCACATGATCTTATCTCACTTTCTTCATCAGCGACTCCTTCCATCAGATTCCTTCGCTTTCCATGATGTTCTATGCTTGCCCTTAACTTCTTCTCTGTCTATATAAACCTCATCAAATCACTCTTGTATTCCCAGTTTAGACCTCCTTGGAATACATCTCGTATCTGTGCTTTCCAAGCCTTGACTCATCGTCAACACTCGATCAACTCCTTGAATCCTTGAACCCTAGGACCTTTGAATCTTTGTCACGCTAGCATTCGACTAGCGTTCCTTGATCTATTGGACTTCGTACCGCCATTGAGGGTACGCTCACTCAGAACCTTTGACCCCTTCGTGACCATCCAAGGCTATGTCCGAGCCTACCCGGGCCAGTCGTAACAAAAGGTCTAAACTCTCGTATCACGGCTACCACCGCAGTAGCACCGCACCATAGCCAACCAACCCCCTTGAAACCCCTACCCCAGCCTACGACGACTGTGGGGACTCCCTGCAGAAGAACCCACCCCCTCTGAGACCTCCACCTCCTCCACCGAAGGAGAGGAAGAAACCAACTCCCTAGACCTTGATGTTACTCTTCCATCCGCTCAGGAAGATGATGATACCCTAGCCCTCTCCCATCAACTATCTGCATCCCTCTCCCTTCCACGTGTTCCCACTCCACCCTCTCCTACTCCGATCGCCCTAACTGGATGAATCTTTGGACCCCCTCCCACCAGACCACCATCTCCGATGTCTTCTACTTTGAAACCCATGGAACTCCATCTTGGAGCCCCTGAATCCTATGATGGCTCCCCTGAAACCGCCAACCAATGGCTCAATACCATTCAATTTTACCTCGCGGTCAATGAGACGGTCTACAACACTGATGCTAAGAAGATCACCTACACCCTTTCCCACATGACCAAAGGCTCCGCCCTCACTTGGGCAAACACCTTTCGACAGACCGCCATTAAAACCTCTACCATTTCCTTTGGAACCTTCGCGGACTTCTGCACTGCCTTTGAGCAGACCTTTGAACAAAAGGACACTGTCACCAATGCAGTCTCCTGGCTCGCTACCAAGCGGATGTCCCCTAACCCTAAGAGGAAAGGAGAATACCTCCCCTCCCTCACAACATACACTGCCGAATTCAAGAGCAACGTAACGCTCTCTGGCATCTCCGACAACAACGTCCTGATCCGATTCTACTTGGTCGGGGTCCCTAAGCCTTTAATGCGACGAATCTACTCCATGGACACCACCCCTACCACCATCACCAGCTGGTATGAAAAGGCTGCTCAGTTCCAATCGCAGTTTGATCACACCAAGGAGATTGGTCGCCTTCACTCCGGAGGACCAACCAACCCTTTCCATTCCTACTCCCCCTCGAACTCTTCCCGTGTCACCAGAGACCCTAGCGCCATGGATGTGGACATCATCAAAGTAGGAAAGCTTACCCCAGAGGAAAGACAACGATGCATTAAGAAAGGACTTTGCTTCCGCTGCCACAAATCTGGCCACCTTATTAGCGATTGTCCCTCTTTCCCCTCCCAGGAGCCGAAGAAGAAGGCCATCCAAGCGGTCACCAAGGAAGAACCTATTCCCGCTCTAATGGAGATAGAAGACGACAATGATAAAGAAGAAACCTTGGGAGCTACCATTAGGAAGGTTCACTTCTCCCAGGATTTTTGAAAAGAGGGCCTCCTGCAATGCAAGACCCTCTTTCCGCTATGTGTGCCTCTATACTTGTATCCACCACGTTGAAAGCAATAAAGATTCCAGTTATGCTTATTGATCCCCAGAGCACCCAAAAAGCCGTTGTAACCCACACCCTTATTGACAGTGGCACTGAAATATCCTGCATTGACTGGGACTTCGTACGAAAACATAAACTCCCCACTGAGAAACTCGATGAACCGATCGTCATTAAAAATGTTGACCAGTCTATGAACAAACGTGGCAGTATCAAATACTCCACCACCATATTCCTCGACCTCAAAGGGATTACTCACAAAGTCCCCCTTTATGTCATGCACTGTGGAAACGAAAACCTCATCCTAGGACTCCCCTGGCTCAGGAAAACCAACCCCATCATCAATTGGGCTCGCCAAACCATCTCGATCCCCGAACTCTCCGACGAATCAGCTGAGCTTTACCAAAAGCGAACCTCACCTCGTTCCCAAAACCTCTCCGAACCTCCTCCTCATACCCCTTGTCATCACTTGGTCCACGCAGTTCATGACGCCCATCTCTTCAACTACCTAGGCACCGAATCCAAATCTGCATTCTGCGCTCGAGCCAAAGAATGGTACTCCGTCAATTGAATCATCCGCTTCGGTTCTTGCTTTGCCCCCCTCAGATCCCCCATTGTCGCTAGACTCACCAACGCCACTCAACTGGCCATGGATGCTGAATGAGCCAAACCCTCTGTTTCCCTACCCCCCGAGTACCAAGAATACGCAGACATTTTCTCTAAAGAAACTGCAGACCACCTTCCCCCCTCTTGTCCCTATGATCACGAGATCAACCTTGATGAGTCGTTCAAACCCAAGATCGGGAAGATCTATCCCCTTACCCCAGACGAGCAAAAGGCAACCGAGGACTTTCTCGACGAAAACCTTCACGCCAGAAAGATCCGACCCTCCAATTCTCCACAAGCCTCCTCGTTCTTTTTCGTCAGTAAGAAAGATGGAAAACTCCGTCCCTGTCAGGACTACCGTTACCTGAACGAACATACCATCCGAGACGCCTACCCTCTTCCCCTGATCTCTGACCTCATTGATAAACTCAAAGGAGCCAAACTCTTTACCAAGTTCGATGTTCGATGGGGCTACAACAACATTCGTATCAAGGATGGACACCAGTGGAAAGCTGCCTTCATCACCCACAAAGGTCTCTTTGAACCCCTTGTTATGTTCTTTGGGTTGAACAACTCTCCCACTACCTTCCAATGATTCATGAACAACTCCTTCCAAGACATGATCGCTGAAGGATGGCTTGTCATTTACATGGACGACCTCCTTATCTTCTCCCCAGACCCTAAGACCCATGAAGAACGGACGAAACGAGTCCTCCAGCGCATGCAGGAACTCGACCTTCATCTTAAACTCAACAAATGCACTTTCGCCGCCACTGAAGTGGAATACCTCAGGATGATTGTCAAACCCGGTCAACTTGCTATGGACCCTGTCAAACTCGATGGCATCGCCAAATGGCCTACCCTGACCAAGGTGAAGGAAGTCCGCTCCTTCCTTGGTTTTGCCAATTTCTACCGATGGTTCATCCCCGACTACTCCTCCGTCGCCCATCCCCTCATAGATCTTACCAAGAAGAATGCTGGTTGGTCCTGGACCCCAGCCTGCCAATTGGCCTTTGACTCCCTAAAAGCCCTCTTTCTTTCGAAACCGGTGCTTAACCTCCCTGATCCCGCTGCCCCCTTCGCCATTGCCACTGATGCTTCGAAACATGCCTCCGGGGCTATACTCCTCCAAACCGACACCAACAGTGACTGGCACCCCTGTTCCTACCTCTCCACTTCCTTCTCCCCCGCTGAATGAAACTACGACATCTACGACCAGGAACTCCTTGCCATCATTCGTGCCCTAAAATCCTGGCGACACTACCTCCATGGTTCCCCTTTTCCCATCCAGGTCTTTACCGACCACAAAAACCTCACCTACTTCTGCCAGGCCCAACGCTTAAACCGATGACAAGCCTGCTGGCTTCTCGACCTTGCCGACTTTGATCTAAAGATGATACATGTTCCCGGTCGCCTCCTAGCGGGCCCCGACGCCCTCTCCCGTCGCCCTGATCTCTGCCCTGACGAGCCCGACAATGAAGGGACCACCCTCCTCCCCAAAACCCTCTTTGTCCGTGTCATTGATGCTGCATTGCAGGAGAAGGTCTCTTCCTCTTCCAAGGAAGATCCCCTCGTCCTCCAAGCTTTGCAGGCTCTCAACGGATCAGTTCCTCCTGCCTTTCGCTCTCGCCTCTCCGACTGAGCTTTTCAGTATGGTGTCCTTATATATCAAGGCCGCGTGTATCTCCCACCCGATGACTCCCTCCATCGCTCCGTTGTCTCCCATTGTCATGACCACACCTCAGCAGGTCACCCGGGATATCTTAAGACCCGCCAACTCGTCTCCGCGGAGTTCTGGTGGCCCAGTCTCGCACAGTTCATCCGAAAGTATGTCGAGGGATGTTCCATCTGTCAGCAGGCCAAGGCAAACACTCACCCTACCGTCCCCTCAACTTCCCCAATCACCTCCTTGGCTTCCTGCCCTTTCCAACAGGTTTCCTGTGACCTGATCACGGATCTTCCTCTTTCAAACGGGTTTGATTCCCTTTTGGTCGTGGTGGACCATGGCCTTACGAAGGGGGTAATTCTTTGTCCCACGAAGAAAACCATCACTGCAGCTGGCATCGCCACCCTCTTTTTCCACAAAGTATACCATCGCTTTGGCCTCTATGACAAAATTATTTCTGATCATGGTCCCCAATTCACCTCTGCCTTCGCAAAAGAACTTGGGAAACTCCTCAATTATGATCTAGCTCTCTCCACCGCTTATCATCCTCAAACTGATGGCGAAACTGAATGGGTCAACCAGGAAGTTGAGACCTATCTCCGGATCTATTGCGGAAATAACCCTTCCTCGTGGTCCGACTTCATTACCCACGCAGAATTCGCCCACAATCACCGTCCTCACTCCGTCACCGGCAAATCCACATCCTATCTCATGATGGGCTACGAACCCCATGCTCTTCCCATGGTAATCCCCGATACCCACATCCCTGCTGTCGAAACTCACCTCTCCTCCCTCTCCTCTGCTCGCAACAAAGCCCTCGCTGCCCACGAACTAGCCCGACAAGTCATGCAAGCCCGAGGGAATTGAGGTTTTGTACCATTCACCAAAGGAGACAAAGTCTGGCTCAAAGCCCAAAATCTACAGCGTCGTTCTTCCACCCATAAATTTGATTTCAAAAGAGAAGGCCCCTTTACCATAATGAAAGTCTTATCTCCCCTGACATATCAACTCCGCTTACCGAAGACTTGGAAAATACACCCGGTCTTCCACACTTCTCTTCTTTCCCCTTATTGAGAAAACTCCGTTCACGGTCCCAATGTCCCTTCGCCACCACCAGACCTTATCCAAGGAGAAGAAGAATATGAAATTGAAAAGATCCTACACCACCGCGGTCTTCCTTCTCGCCGCATGTTCCTGATCTGATGGAAAGGATACTCTGCCGAAGAAGACTCATGGGTTCCCGAGCAGAACCTCAACAATGCAAAGTCCGCCCTCTCAGACTACAAAAAGCTTCACCCCTCCATTTTCTCTCCTTAGACCAAACTTACTGCTACTCCTCTTCTACAATGTCCTCCGTAACCCTCTCCATCTCCTCTGAATCTTCCCTTTCCCCTTCGAACACTGCTTCTTCTCTCCCCACTCCTGAAACCCCTACTGTCGTCACCGTTGAACCAAGGAAACCCTCTCCTGGATCCATTGCCTTTCATTGGTCCCCCTCTCTGTCCACTTCTCCACTCGTCTTAGAACCCTCGTCCTCCACTCCTGAACCACCTATGATCCCTTCCCCTCCCGCTGTCGTTGCTGTAGACCTTCCCCTTTTCGTGAATGACCTTAGAGGACACTGAGGGAGCATTCCTACCCCCACATATGTCCACACCCTTGAGTGTTACCTCCTAGACTCTCATTTATCCATTCCCCTCGAAGCCCATATGGACATGGACTCTGCTTTCCTCGCTTTATACAGAGCATACCACCAGACCGCAAGACTATCCCTTGTCACCAACGACCTCACTTCACTCAGCACCGACATCATGGACTGTAGATGGGTAGCCTCCTGTCAGAAAGGGATCCTGAAGAATCTCCACCAAGCAATGTTTCAGATGGAGTTCAGAGAGTTCATCCAGGACGTCAATCGTTACTGCTGCGAGACCGCTGCCGCCCAGATCGCCTCTGCAAGGACCATTCCCTTAATTAGAGAACATTATCTCTCGTCTCCCTCGGAATATGCTACCGCCCCCGAGCCTATATCCTCCACCCCTTCCCTGTCTTCCTCCGCTCTTTTGCCTGAGGAACTACTTGCGTTAGACCGTGCCAAACGTAACCATGATCACTCCACCATCAGACTTCATGCTGCCAAAATCCTTCACAACATCCCCATCCCACCTAGCAACCCTCGTTACCACAATTCTTGCCACCAGTGTCACCACCTCGGACATATTTGTCGTAACTGTCCCATCTACCAATGCCCGATCATTGACTGCCGCCAATGGGCACCCGGTCACTCCCAGGCAAATTGTCCCTTCGCTACTAGACGTCCCACTCTTGCAGATAGGATTTCCGCTGGTCCCGTTCGTTCCCACGCGTCCTCTCTTGCGGAACGCATCTCTATCACCCCCACTCGGGGAAACCATCCTCGTCCTGACTTCTCTACCTATCGCTCCCGTCGCCCTTCCCACTCTTCTACTTCCTCCCGAAGGTTGTCTCGTGGTTCTACCCGCTCCTCTTGCTCCTCCAACCCTCGTCCTATTCCTCCTCCTCCTCGTCGCTCCGCCTCCCCCATGCTTGATGATCCCATCAATGAGGAAGGTTATGGTTATGCCAACATCACCGGATCCCCTGGTCCTTCTTACTCCTCCATGTGGGACTGATTCTTTCTTCAACGGTGTTTTGAATCTACTGCGGGTGTAATGTTACGATTTACTCTTTTCTTTACCTTTCTTGAGCCTTGTACTACTATTATCGCGTGTTCGAGTCTTGTCCAGGACTATATTTCTTTTCTTTTGTCGCTGACTCATTCCCTAACCACATGATCTTATCTCACTTGCTTCGTCAGTGACTCCTTCCATCAGATTCCTTCGCTTTCCATGATGTTCTATGCTTGCCCTTAACTTCTTCTCTGTCTATATAAACCTCATCAAATCACTCTTGTATTCCCAGTTTAGACCTCCTTGGAATACATCTCATATCTGCGCTTTCCAAGCCTTGACTCATCGTCAACACTCGATCAACTCCTTGAATCCTTGAACCCTAGGACCTTTGAACCTTTGTCACACTAGCATTCAACTAGTGTTCCTTGATCTATTGGACTTCGTACCGCCATTGAGGGTACGCTCACTCAGAACCTTTGACCCCTTCGTGACCATCCAAGGCTACATCCGACCCTACCCAGGCCAGTCGTAACATCCTGACTTTGACCTGGCTCCAGAAGACAACAATATGGTTTCAGAAATAAAGGCCGGCCTTCCTGAGGACTTTTCTGGGGAGGCAGAGGACGCTAATAGATGGCTCCTCTTGAGGGAAGCCTACTTCACTATCAATGACAAGCTTTTCACGGATATGACCAAATGCCTTACTTTTCTGAATAAGATTAGTAAGGGCTGTGGAAAGACCTTCACTGAAGGATGGCTTATGAAACTGGGCAACACCCAGATACCAAATGAAGAAAAGACCTTCACACAGATTAGACAGGCATTTGAGATCACTTTCTCCCCCTACGACGTAGCCGCTAAGGCTAGGATCAACCTCTCCAAACTTCACCAGACTGCCGGAAAAGATTCCAATGGAACCTGGAGCGATGGGTTCACTATGTATGCTTCACAATTCCAGCTTCTCATTGAGAAGTCTGGAATCACCGACAGACATGCTCTCGTGGAGTGGTTCATCCACGCCTCAATCCCAAGCTCGCAACTATGATCCTCTCTTGCGACAAGATCCCAGATGACTACAAGGACTGGATAAAGAAAGCCAGACAATTCTCCCAACAGCTGCAGAGGATTGGAGATTTAAGAAAAGGTGTTCCTCATATCCCGGCACCCTCTTCTTGTTCGCACCGAGACCCATACATGATGGACCTAGATGCAGTACGCCTATTGCTGACTCAGCACTCTGAGTACATGCGGAGCAATAAGTGCTTTATCTGTCACAAGGTTGGCTGTAGGTCTTCCAACCACACCAGATCTGGAACCAACCGGACTTCATGTCCCCGCCCGACCACATCCTCCAGATGCACCGCATATCCTACTTACAAAGTCCCACAACGACAGGCACGAACCACCACCACCATGGAGGAGGATGATGAACTCTCAGCTTACCTAGAAGGAATGGGTAGCACTGAGAAAGGCGCCGCGATTAAGATTCTCAAACCTGCTTTTGGGGAGGGCAGCTCATCTTCGGACGAGGAGGAAGGCTACCAAGCCATGGCTGAGGTAAGAATGGCCACTTACCAAGAGTGCCAAAAGGAAGTGACCAGGGCAGCACCATGAGCCAGGGCTGTACGGTCTGGACCATGGAACAATAGATTTTCCACTATTGCGCCGGTGGACCTCTGGACGACCACCCCAGAGGAAGTCCTGGATCATTATCCAGGCACATACCCCAATGACATATATGTCCAGTCAAGGGTGAACACAGACACAGCTACTCCCAAGGGTCAAGGGATGGGGCTTGGACCACAACCTTCTTCTCAAGAGACTACCACGAGAAACACAGTCAAACATGGAATCAAGGTGGTAAGAGCGGTGAGAGAAGGAGTAGAGGCATGTGAGATACCTGGAACCAACCAGGACACGTGGCCTGGAGCAGGAACCGACCTGCCCAACTGCATACAGAGTGTCTCCGGTTTCTGCGAAGAGGCAAGTGTGATACGTGGACCAGACCACAACACTTGGCCTGGGACTGGAACCAACCAGCATCCCAGAACGCCTGGAACTGACCAGGGTTTTTGAAAGGCGGGAATGGGTCAACATCATACCCCGCCTACAATATTTCTCATAGATGTTCTCCAGTGTTTGTGTCAGGAAGTAACTCGCAATCGATCACTATGCCCATTACTCTCTATCCTCCTGACCACACGGCTTTCAAAAGCGTTGACATGAAAGCCCTCATTGACTCTGGGGCAACTGGTTGTTTTATCGACTACACTATGGTAGTGGCATGCGACATACCCACTACACAACTCAAGACTCCCCTGCAGGTGAGCAACGTCAACAGATCACCCAATAAAAACAGCCTGATAGGAAAACAGGCATCAGTGCTAATGCAGCTTGGACAAACCACTGAACTCCAAGACTTCCTTGTTATTGACTGTGGCAAGGACAAGATCATCCTAGGGCTCCCATGGCTCTGAGACTATGATCAAGAGATTAACTGGAGTATAGGAACCATTTGTATTCGTGATACAGAACCGACTGTACAGAAATGAACAAGGGAATGAAAAGATGTTGTGGCCGAGGCCCATACTATCAATGTCTTCAACAGGAAATGCCAGATGAACAAAATACGGCGACAATGAGCTCTGTGGTGGAAGCAAAATGTCAATCCATTACTTATGGCAAGGACCAATGAGGTTCATCTGAAGGTACCTGACGTGGACCTGACCACACAGCGAGAGGAGATACCGGGGCTCATAGAATGTGAGGAGGATGATGAAGAGCCAGCTGGACCCTCTATTAAGAAAACTACAATTTCGACTTCTCTCGCACAAGACACGAAGAAGAACAAGACAGAACTCCCGTAGGACTTCCAAGATTTTGAGGATGTCTTCCAGAAGAAGGACGACAGTTCCCTTCTGCCTTACCAGTTGTTCAGTCATGGCATAGATCTAGATGACTCTTTCCAACCCAAGGTTCCCAAGGCCTACCAACTCAACCCTAAGGAGCGAGAGGCATGTAAAGATTTCATTGACAAACACTTGAAAGCCAGATGTATTTGCCCATCGAACTCTCCCATGGCATCTCCCTTCTTCTTTGTCTCGAAGAAGGACAGCAATCTTTGCCCCTGCCAAGACTACCACTACCTCAATGAGCACACCATCAAGAACACTTACCCTCTCCTGCTTATTGGAGACTTGATGGATCAGCTCAAGGGGTCCCATTACTTCACCAAGATGGATATTCGATGGGGTTATAATAACATCCAGATCAAGACCAAAGACACCTGGAAGGTGGCGTTCATTACACCCTTTGGCCTCTTCGAGCCTCTCGTCATGTTTTTCGGCCTGTGCAACAGTCCTGCGACCTTCCAGTCGTTTATGGACTTTATTTTCAAAGATCTGGTAGCAGAAGGATGGTTGATCATCTACATGGATGATATGTTGATCCATTCTAGGGATCCCAATGAACATCACCAATGAATGAGGCAAGTTCTAGAACAGTTACGAGAAAACCGTCTCAGCCTCAAATTAGAAAAATGTACTTTCGACGCAACCGAGGTTGAATTCCTTGGGATGGTCGTAAAAGAGGGTATCATTGCAATGGACCCTACCAAGGTTTCGGCAATCTCTTCCTGGGAACCACCGACATTGGTTCATGCAGTCCACTCATTTATAGGGTTCTGCAACTTTTACCGCAAGTTTATTCCGAACTTCTCAGAAATTGCTAGGCCGATCTTGGACTTGACAAAGAAAGGGCAGCCATGGTTCTGGACGCATGAGCAACAGAAGGCTTTCGACCTCCTCTGAAAGGCCTTCACTTCTAAACCTGTACTAATAATGCCAGACACCTCCAAGCCATTTTTCATTATGACCAATGCATCTCTAATGGCCTCTGGAGGAGTTTTGATGCAGAAGGACGCCAATGGCGACTTACATCCTTGCTGCTACATTTCCAGCACATTCTCACTGGCGGAACGAAACTATGACATATACAACAGAGAACTTCTAGCGGTTATACACGTGCTAGAAGAATGGCAACACTACCTAACTAGAACCAACCAGCCCATAACTGTGCTCACAGACCACAAGAATCTGTGCTACTTCAAGGACCCCTGAAAGCTATCTAGGCAGCAAGCTAGATGGTTATTAACGCTACAGGACTACGACCTCCTGTTTCAGCATGTACCTGGGAATAACATGGCCCTGGCGGATGCTCTCTCCAGGAAAGATGTGTTAGATATGTTGGCCAACAACGCCAAAGTCACGCTGCTCCCAGGAGAGCTATTCTTAAAATGAATTGACACCGACCTCTGGACCACTATCAAGCAGTCAACCACCCATGACAACTTTATCATCAATCAGCTTCACGGGGGTACCTTGGGAATCCCTCAATCTTCTATTCATGATTGGCAATATGATGATGGCATACTCTACTTTAAGGACAGAGCCTACATCCCTGAGGCTCACCAGAACAACCTCCTCCACGTGATCCATGACTTGCCCACGGGTGGTCATGGCAGTTACTACTGGACCGTTAATCAGGTACAGTATAACTATTGGTGGCCTGGGCTCACCTCCTTCGTGTGTCGCTTTGTCCAGGGCTGCGCAACTTGCCAGGCCAACAGAGTCAACACACATCCCACCGTCCCACCTCTCACCCCTCTTCCAGTTGCTTCCTCCTGTCCTTTCCAGTGTTTGTCAGTCAATCTCATCACAGACTTGCCGCTGTCTCACAGATTTGATTCAGTTATGGTCGTGGTCGACCATGGCCTTACTAAGGGGGTAATTTTCACCCCTACTCATAAGAGTGCAGACGCCGAGGGCGTAGCGCAGCTCTTCTTCAAAAAGGTCTTTCCCCACATTGGACTCCACGATAAGGTTATCTCAGACCGCAGCCCGCAGTTTGCCTCAGCCTTCACTCTAGAACTAGCAAGGCTCCTCGAGTATGATCTGCTCCTCTCTTCCGCCTACCATCCTCAAACCAACGGAGAGATGGAACACATCAATCAGGAATTAGAAACTTATCTTCAAATCTTTTGCCAAGGAGATGCCACCTGATGGTCAGACTTATTACCAATGGCGGAATTCTGTCACAACTCTTCCATCCATTCTGTAATGGAAAAGACTCCATTTAGCTTGATGTTTGGGTATGAGCTGAGGGCTTACCCATCAATAGGAACTACCACCTTCCTCCCTGCCTTAGAGAAACGCCTTGGAGACCTTGAGGAGGCTCGCAAGGAAGCCACCGCCGCCCATGAAAAGGCACAATGATACATGCATGAATGAGTCACATCTAAATTCAAACCATGGAAGGTCGGAGATAAGGTATGGCTCAAGAGCTGTAATCTGAGACTCCGCTATCCTTCTCGAAAACTAGCCCCTCAATGCAAGGGACCATTTGAAATTTCACAGGTCATCTCACCTGTTTCATACAAACTCCAATTGCCCAAGATGTGGAAAATCCACAACACCTTCCATGCATTGCTTTTGACTCCCAATTGGGAAACCGCTGAACATGGACCAAACTTTGTTCCACTTCTGCCAGACATAATAGACAGGGAAGAGGAATTTGAAATCGAACAGATCTTAGCCCATCGGGGCTCCGCTCGATGCTGTCACTATCGTGTTTCGTGGAAAGGATACCCGTCCTCTGAAAATACCTGGGAACCCAAGTCCAACTTAGGACATGCTGTGGACCTCTTGAATGAATATAAGGCCAGGGATCCAATCACCTTCCCTCCTTAAACCCTCAATTCCTCACTTGTGTTCGAGTCGAGCCCTAGCTCCTCCAATGTTGCCACCATTCTCACAGAACTCTTGATGTCCTCCTCCTCGCTAAATGCAGTACCCTTCCAACTACCTGTCTGTATCCACAGATCGCTCCCGACAAATTCTCTTTGCCTCTGCATTGGAGAACCCTGCTATTGCCCATGCCTTATCGCGCCTACCCTCTTATAGAGACAGCTTGATTCTCCAAGCTTTGGGAATCATCTTTCATATGTACACCACCAGATGGACACTCCATGCCCAGCTCTTTCCAGATGGGACCCTGCCTATCTATGTCGCTGCCATGGAACAGGCCATCCATGCCTCAAGAGACGCCATCCTTGATGCCTTCCATGACCATGAATTCTCCAATGTCCTCTCCGCAATTCATTCCCCCTTGTTCATGCACGTTTTGTGACCCATCGTCAACACTCTGCCCGCCCATCTACAAACTTACTACTTGGATGACAACCCAGATCATCCATGGGACAGCAACACTTGGGCCAGAAACCCAAGACAAGCCATCTGGGATGACAACTCCACTGTCACCCCCAGCTCCCCCTCGACCCCTGACTCCACATCCACAACACCATTGCCTGTCCCGCCTCCAAACCCGCAACTAGCAACAATTCCGGAGCCAGAAGTTCTAGCACTGCTCCAGGACTTAGCAGCAATACTATTCCCGGATTTTAGATTTCCCTTCTGTTCTGCCACAGTCGCCTTATTCGGACTTCACCCCCTGCAGCATAGCCTTTATATATTTCTGACTCATCATGACTTGTACTTACTCTTATGCTGCGCATTGAGTCATACTTTAGTGACTCACATTGGCTAGAGGTGCTACGCACCATTACTTTATTTAGAAGGGGCCTACCATATATAAGGGGCACTCTCTCGCCCTCCTGTATTTTCCCTAAGCTAGTTCTACACAATACCAGCATTATTTCTAGTGACCACCAAGTTCAGTGAGCACCCAGTTCATACCTGAATAGGTGAGACCACTTAGGCTTTGCATCATCTCAAAGCTTGGCACTTGGACTACAAACTTCACTCGTACCCATGCTCTTTCTTTGTCCTCGTTTGAGCTTAGTATCTTAAGTATTGCAGCACACTATGCTGTGCATTACACAAACAAGAACAGAGCTATCTGCTTCACCACTACCTCTTTCAGCAATATCGAAGGAATCACTCATAAGATCCTCTTCTATGTCATACACTGTGGAAATGAAAATGTTAACCTAGGACTACCTTGGCTTTGAAAAATCAACCCTACCATTGACTGGACTCGTCAAACCATCTCCATTCCTGAATCCTCATACAAATCCTCAGAACTCTACCAAACCTGCACCATGAATCAATGATCCCATAAAATCTCTGAACTTTCCCCTCGACCCGCCTCTATGAATATCTCCAGTACAAAACTGAATCCTAGTTTTGTCAACACACTAAGGAAGCATACACCATCAACTGCATCATCCACTGTGGCTCCCATTTCATCCCCTTAGGTTCCCTCATCATTGCTAAACTCACTACTGCCACTGAACTCACCATGGCTGCTGAAAAGGCAAAACCTGTAATCTCACTTCCCTCCAAATATGATGATTACTCTTTGGTGTTTTCCAAGGAGGCTGCTGATCACCTACTGCCCTCTCATCACTATGACCATGAAATCAACCTTGACGACTCTTTCATACCGAAAGTAGGAAAGATCTAACCCCTATCCCCCAACAAACAAAAAGTGTAATGCACAGCGTAGTGTTAACGTAGTGTGCTGCGATACAAAGAAGAGTTCGTGGGTAGAGAAGTGAGAGTGAGTGACGAGTAGAGGATTCTTCGAGGAGTGATGCCGAGCTTCGAGACGATGCGAAGCCTAAGCTGGTCTCAATTATCTAGGATCGTCGCTAGACTTGGTGGTTACTAGAAACTACACTGATATTGCATAGAACTAGCTTAGGGAAAATACAGGAGGGCGAGAGAGTGCCCTTATATACGGTAGGCCCCTTCTAAATAAAGAAAGGATGCGCAGCATCCACAGTAACTAGAATGTGACTCGATGCGCAGCACCTGAGTCGTAGTGAGTCATAATAAAAGGCTATGCCGGAGGCAGTGAAGTCTGAATAAGGCGACTGTGGCGGAATGGGAAGGAAATCTAAGTATGGTAAGGGCAGGGTGCCGTGTGAGACAGAAAGGGAAAGAGATCAGGAAACATATCTGGTATAATGGAGAACGACTCCATTACGAATACAACCGCGTACGGTGAAGAGAACGAGACTAGAAGTCGAGTGAACAAAAAAGCATAAAGGAAAAGTGTACCCCCTCATAAACCGTAACAAAAAGCTACTGAAGCTTTCCTCAAAGAAAATCTTCGAGCTGGAAAAACCTGCCTCTGAAACTCTCCCCAAGCCTCGCCATTCTTCTTCATCAATAGGAAGGATGAGAAACTTCATCCATGTCAAGAGTACCAATACCTCAATGAACATACTGTTCATGACGCCTACCCACTTCCCCTAATCTCCGACCTCATTGATAAACCCAAGGGTGCTCAAGTCTTCACTAAATTTGACATATGATGGGGATACAACAATGTTCAAATCAAGGATGGACACCAATGGAAAGGAGCGTTCATCACTCACAAAGGACTCTTCAACCCATTAGTCATGTTCTTTGGCTTAACTAACTCACCTACTTTCCAATGATTCATGAATAACTTGTTCTGTGATATGATCTTGGAAGGATGGCTAGTCATATACATGGATGACCTCCTGATCTTCTCACCTGATGAAGCCACTCATACCAAATGTACCAAATGTATCCTACAACAAATAAAAAAACTAGACCTTCACTTGAAGGTTGAAAAATGCTCCTTTGCTGCCAAAGAAGTGGACTACCTAGGAATGATTGTTAAACCAGGACAGCTCACCATGGATCCTGTCAAACTTGAAGGAATCGCCAATTGGCCCACCCCAACAAAAGTAAAGGAAGTTCGCTCGTTCCTCCGCTTTGCCAACTTCTACCAACAATTTATCCCCGACTATTCCACTGTCGCACACCCTCTCATCGACCTCACCAAGAAAAACTCTGGCTGGAACTGGACAGAGTCCTGCCAAAAGTCCTTTTGACATACTGAAGGGACTATTCCTCTCGAAACCAGTCCTCCATCTCCCTGATCCCTCCACTCCCTTCGCCATTGGGAAGTTATTCTAGCCATTGACATGTTGATGATCATGGTCAGGTATATCCTTTTACAAATAGGAGAGGACAGAAAGTGCTACCCCAACCAATTCAGATCACTCAGTCTCACTGAGGTTGAGAGTTACTACTAATACCCAGGCCAAGCTTGAGCTGTATGGGTTGTTCCGTGCTTTACAAGCAGTCCGGATCTTCATTTTCAGGGTTGTACAGTAAATCTCACTGTTGAGATGGATGTGAAGTACATGAATGGTATGATAAACAACCCAGATCTTCAGTTGAATCTGACCATCAATTGATGGATCACCAGCATCCTCCTTTTCACTTTTTGTTTGGTTCACGTCCTGGCTACCCATCACACAGGCGCAGATGGTCTGTCTCATTGGCCGTCATCTGAGGATGATCCACCCAATGACAATGATGTCAAAGACTGGCTTGACAATGCATATTCTTTCTCTACCTACATTCTTAACAACCACATCCCTCTCTACCTGGTTGTCTGGCTAACATTTGTAGATGACTCACCTCCTCTACCCATGCATCCTATCTGGTGTCCATGGCCACAGGACTCTACTGATGGTGATGCTGACAATTCAGTCATACCTCAAACAATAAGGGCAACTGCTAAAGATGCATGGGTTGACATTATCTTGGATACCCGCGTCTGACCCTCCGACATGTCTGACTTGGAATTCAAGACCTTCATCAACTCAGTGACTCATTTCTTTCTCCTCCATGGAACTCTCTACTGACAGGAAATGCACGGTTGCCACCAACTAGTTGTCCCTATCAAGTGCCGCTATGGACTCATCAGAGAGGCACATGATAGCCTCAGACACAAGGGAGTTTTCTCTGTCCATACTTGGTTACTGTTATCATAAGATTTTGATGGCCCATGCTGGTGTGGTAGATGACATGAAATGGTTCATCCAAACCTGCCATGAATGTCAAATCCGACAGACTCAGAAGTTGCACATTCCGCCCATGGTTGCAGTAATTGGTGGTCTTTTTCAAAAAGTTCATATTGATACAATGGTAATGCTGCGTTCCAGTGGCTACCAGGTCATCAAGCAGGCAACTCACAGGTGAATGATGTGGTGGAACGGCGTCATTATGAATGTAGGGGAGATGATACCTTTGTCCACCACATCTAGCAACCAGAACCAACGCATATTTGCTTCATGCGTCCATGATGCTCTGGATGCTTGGCTACCTGGATCGCAGACTGGTTGTCAATGCGCAGCACAGATGGCACAGTGATAGGGAATCCAATCTCGTGCATTAGCCTGCGCAACCAGACAATCTCTTTACCAGCCTCGCATGCAGCGATGTACTCTGCTTCTGTGGTGGATAAAGCGACGATGGGCTGACGCTTCGACATCCAGGAAACAGCACCAGTACCAATCTTGACCACATAGGCACCTGTAGAGCGTCCAGTGTCCTTACAACCGCCATGGTTGGCATCAGAGAACACAGAGAACGACTCAGAGGACGAAGGATTAGGTGAATAGGTGATACCATAGTCAAGAGTACCCTTGATGTAGCGCAACAAGTGCTTGATAGTGTTCCAATGGAGGATTCCTGGATTAGAAGTGAAGGAGGCGAGTTGGCCAACAGAGTAGGCGATATCTGGGCGAGTAGTGCAACAGAGATACTGTAGGGAACCACTGTACACATGAAAGCAAGCTCCTCAGGTGTCTTGGCAGCTTGATCGAGGCGAAGAGACAGTCCTGGATCCCTATGGGTGGTGACGGGCCTGGAGACAGTCATTCCAAAGATCAAGCATGTCGACGCAATACTGGCGCTGGGAAATAGTGAGAGAGTGCTTGGAGTGATCCCGATCAATCTTGATCCCTAAGATCTCGCTTGTACCTAAGGTCCCAAATCACGAACCTTGAAGTGTTTGCCTAGAGCTGCCAAAGCCTGCCTGATGGCGCTCAAGGATTTCGAAGCAAAGGTCATGTCATCAACAAAGACAGGGAGAATGATGAGCACGTTGTCCTGGACAAAGACATAGACTCGAGAACAGTGTGCATCTTGCGATTCCAGCGATTTCCACCCTGTTTGGTGCCATAGACCAGTTTCTTCAGGAAACACACAAGCTCCTTAGGATCGCCTTCAGCAAAGCCTTCAGGTTGCTCCATATAGACTTCACAGTCGATTTCGCCATTCAGATAGGCATCGGAGATGTCAACAGACCAGAGATGCATGTCATGGATAGCAGCGAGGGCAAGAATGATGCGAAGAGTGGAAAGGCGCACTGTGGGAGCGAAAACCTCGAGATACTCGAATCCTGGACGCTGAGTGAAGCCCTGAGCAACAAGGCGTCCCTTGTATCGCTCAAAGGACCCATCAGCATGATACTTCTTCGCAAATACCCATCTAGAGCCGATGACTGGACGATCCTTGGGTCTTGGAACGAGCATCCATGTTCCATTGCTCCTCTGGGCGGCCAACTCCTCGAGCGCAGCTTGCTTCCATTCAGCAGCATCATCTCGACGCATGGCATTGGCATAAGTCCTTCACTGGCTGTAAGAGCTACATCTGCGACAAGATCAGCATCTTCATCCTCATCTTCATCCATACCATCGCTGAGCTGAGCTGGACTGAGCTTCCACAACTCTCTGGGAGGGTTCCTCTGTTTCTGAGGGAATCATGCACCAATTCCAACTGGGCTAGGCGCAGCTGGCTGTGGCAGAGCTTGTGGTGGGGTGACTGGTGAAGCTGGAGGCGGAGCAGGAGGGGTCTGAGGTGGAGCAGGAGCAGGAACTTGCTGCACTGGCAAACCCTCCCCCTGCTGAGGTCGAGACCTGACAGCATGCTGGCGCATAATGCCACACTGGGTAGTAAAGTCTGCAAAAGCGTTGCTCATGTACTCACCCCCCTTGTCATCTCGAAGCGTCTTCATCTTGTGCTCAGACTGGTTCTCAGCGAAGGCTTTGAATGTCTTAAACGCATCGAAAACGTCCGATTTGTGCTTGATTGGGAGAACAAAGCGGTATCTGGAGTAATCATCGATGAAGGTGACCCAATAGCGACAGCCAGAGAAGGAGGGATGGGACACTTGATGAACATCGCTGTGGACGAGCTCCAGAGGACGAGAGGACTGCGATGTCGAGGAAGGGAATGGGTTGGCATGCATCTTGCCAGCGATGCATGGCTGACAGACTGGATCTGGGGGAGTCTTAGCATCGAGCCTCAGTCCAGTGACTAGATTGCGATCCAAAAGCGATTTGACACCAGCTAGATGGTGATGCGCAAGCCTGCGATGCCAGAGAGACCAATCGAGT
>JBBPJO010000050.1:0-34866 GCA_038088815.1 Boletus nobilissimus | reverse complement strand
TGCTGTAACCAGCAGACCAAGGTCGGTCCCTCTGGTACAGCTCAGGTCACGGCGACGCGACGTCCACTGACGTGGACGCAACACCCGACTGACATAGTCGGGCACGCGCCATGGCCGTGTACGCCACGCCCAATGTCTTGGGCGTACTACGCCCGCCAACACGGCGGGACGGGCGTTGCAACTGAAAACGTGCCAACCCTCTGCCATACGGCTCGAGTGCAAGCAGTGTACGGTGGAAGGTCAGCGGCTGTAAGAGACAGCCTGACCATACTGTGAAAGAAAACGGCAGTTAGAGGGATGGGGACCGTTGCTGTAACCAGCAGGCCAAGGTCGGCCCCTCTGGTACAGCTCAGGTCACGGCGGCGCGACGTCCACTGACGTGGACGCAACACCCGACTGACATAGTCGGGCACGCGCCATGGCCGCGTACGCCACGCCCAATGTCTTGGGCGTACTACGCCCGCCAACACGGCGGGACGGGCGCCAAAGAACCTGCCGAAAACGCGCCCTGGAACTCTGCCATACGGCTCGAGACCACGGGGCGTGGCAACACGACTTCTGCTGAATTGAGACGCGAACGGCAGGGAAGTGACGTTACTTAAAAACCTACTAAGCGAAAACCAAACTTGTGACAAACAAAAACAAACACACGCTGGGTGACCCACAAATACGCTCAACCTTTCAACCGGCTCGCTCATTTCTGCCCCGAATTTGCCCAGCGTTCGAGCTCTGAAAGAAAGCATCAAAGTTGACTCTATATAGGCTATGGTGTAGTGTGTACCAAAAGTGTAGCCGTAGAATCAGGTATTTTCAGGCACTGATGTGACGAATCGAGGCAATTGGTGCAGTTATTGTACGAGGCAGTCCAACACAGGAGCTGGGATTTGAACTTAGGCCGCGAAACACGGCTGCACAAACTGTCATTTCAGGGTACAAAAGATGCGAGTGCTATTGCCTCCGGTAGCCGCTATGAACTATAATACGCTATAAGAGGTATTGTAAAACCGTGCAAATACTGGGTTTTTGGGTGCCACTCACGGGGTGCCAACCAACTCAAGTATGACAGTGAGATCTTGTGAGAAATGGAATAGGCCAAGTCCTTTCAGGAATCCCCTTAAGCTTGCACGGCAGCTGAACGAAGGGCAAGGTGTTTTCATGGGTTGACGGCGCAAGTAGACGGAGCCAGATGGCGTCCAATCCATATGCTGCTGCACTCGGTTATACTCTCGCAGGAGATTCAGCCGGTTCACTGCCTCCAAAGATCAACGTTCGCTACCTTGCATGTAGGACCTGCACAGCCCAATCTTTTAGGCCAAGCGGACACTCACTGAGACGGTGGAATGGAATGACTTGCAGGCCTTGTTTCGTGAATTAAAAAAGGATGTCCGTGCGTGGCACATGGATGAAATCATGGGTAGTAGTTCAGAACAAAAACGGTACCTATATAGAACTCCAGCCGATTGCGGGGATAGAAGAAGTGCTGGCTGGTCGGTCCAAACCAGGAGCAACTAAGAGCCATCTGTCTCTGACCTATAGCGCCACGACCTACCGGCGGTTAGCTGTGGAGAATCCCCGTTCGTCCGTGACAGTTCATCTGGCTGCCAATGGTTGCCTCATATAGTGAGAACGGCCTTCGCCTGATCTCGAAATATTAGATCAGGGTTGAGGCGACCAGAGGGGAAGACCCGAGTATCCGCGAGTCGCGCGTTGCCTGGTATATCATACGCCGGAGCACCAGCCCCCCCGTTCCGTGGATTGGTTTGAGCATGGAGCTTGCTGGGATACGCCTCCAAACCACACACGCCTTCAAATCTGGTGGAATGGGATGGCTGTTTGTTGTCGTGCGTGCACACCACTCGGGCAGGTTGGCCTATACGTCTCGAACTGGCTGTTACGAAAGATCCGCTACGCCGGAGTCCGGACTCTGTTGGATCGTGTAGGTCTATTGGCCGGGTTGCAATGCGCCGTGGAATACGGTTAGTTCTGAACCCATTATCAAGGACCTCTGCACTCAGTATGTTGAAACGCTGAAAGTAAGGGCCGCTATCTTAACTAACACCTTTCCAGACTGCAACTCCTTTGCTCCTGGCTCTCAAGTCAGTCCTTTCCTACGCTTACACCTCGGTCGTCACTCATGGTCGGGTCTCAACAAACGTATGTAACTGACCTATAAGCCTTGCAATGCTAATGGTCGAATAGATGTAAGCATGTCGATTCAGTGGCATCCGCAAGATCTCAACGAAATTCCAAAGGTAATGTGTTGTTTCAAGTATCTAGTTGGACATTCACAGCGCATCTTTCTGCCGCCGACCGTGCGTTCGCTCTCTGGCCGCGTGATTCGCCGTGCTGATGTGTGTTGCAGTGGCGGTGATTCTCCGCGTCTACGGAATGTGGAATCGATCCAGCACAGTTCTTTGCGTTCTCCTCCTCGTCTACGTGCCGCAGGTCGTTACGTCTGTCGTTTTCAACAGATTCTACAGCAATACCACTCCCGGCCTCTCAAGTACGTACCGAGTCAGTTTCATCAATACAAATGGGCTGGCCTCACCTATCCCGCGTCCTTTTTTCTTTGCGAAAGTCGACCAGGTTCTCGATTTTTCATTTTGCAATGCTTCGTTCATCAACGCTCCGCCGACACATAGCGTGCGTATTGTGACCCCGCGGTTACTTCTCAGTGCTACACTAACGGTTCTTGCCGTCTGCCAATCCCTGAGACAGCCGTTCTAGATGTATAAAGCAGCGAATGAATGGCAGCCCAGCCGCTGCATGAAACTACTAGCAAGAGACGGGGTTCTGCATTTCTTCGCGTATGTCCTCATTGTCCCCTATCTGTCCTACCCGCCACTTTTGCCCGCACTCCTGACCATGGTCGCTAACAGCAAATATATTTCCCTCAGCTTTTTAGGAGCGTGCTTTACCAAATCGCCGGCGTGCTCTGCCAAGGCGAGTCTACCCGGCAATGTTGCAGTACTCTTCCTGAATGCGGTTGCTGATATATTTTTCTACCCTCTTATTCCGCGGTTCATCGCCCGCATACGAGGGCTATATGGCCGTGACATCGGTCACTTTCACATCGATACTGGGTTCGGCGTGCTGTCGCAGTCGAACGCCGCTCCTGCGTCTGCCGTGGTATTCACGGATGTCGATCTAGAACTGCAGGGTCCTCGGGTGGAGGAGGAATACATGGGCGACTCGGATGAAGTCTCGTTCGAAGTGGCGGTAGCGAAGGTTCTCCATATTGGAGAATCAGATCTGGTCTGAGGTCTGAGCGTTTGAGTGCTGGAAGACGGGGGGGGTGGGGTTTTTCCGATTCGGACAGCGGGTTGTACGAGCGGGACTACATACGTTGTATTGTATGACAATGCAAACGTGCTCCTTCGAGATGAAAATTGGTGACATCGTGAGATGAAACCGTTGAGCTCGTCGATGACCGGAGGGGGGTGCAGTATGCCTTGTACTTGAAAGAGGAAAGCACGGCGCGGTCACGTTACGCGGTCAAAAAAACAAATGTATACAACCCGCCGGCAACTCGGGAATAAAGTATTGCTAAAGATAAGACGTACTAACAATCTTTCCTTGGAGGCGCCGCGCGGGGCCTCTTACGACCCGCGGCGGTGACAAAAAGCGCTGCCAGGGGAGTGGATACGGGGTAGCTGTGCCAAAATACGTTGGGAAAGGACCTGTGCACGGGCGTGACGTATTCCAGGGCATCCTGGGTAGTCACCTTAGAAGAACGCCAGCCGCAGAGCCTGCACGCCATTCGAACGCCTGATGAGCTGGACTGCATGTCGAAATCGTGCGAGGTCGGGTTGCACCCCTCTTTGCCGCAGGCGGAAAACGAAACCCCCCACGGGCGCGTGGGCGGGTAGTTCAGGGAGATCTCCCTCGCTGTCGGCGTGGAATTAGGGCCGTGGCGCTCCTTGAAGAGGACAACGACGCTGGTCGTCTGCAAGAGGTACAGGTCCTGACAAACGGCCTGAGACAGCATGTCCCAGAGGTCGCCCGTCTTGTCAATGGCTATACGCTCGATCGCTTCGAGCAGCGTGTTTCTGACCTGGTGGCTGATTGTCGACGAGCCACCGAAGGCGAGAACGAAGTCAAACAGGTCTCTGTAAGCAGTTCAAGCACGAGAGCAATGTGGCAAACGCTGCGACTCACTCGTGCAGCAAGCCCATCAAGCTGCTGAATCCTTCCTCCTGAGTCACTGCAGGACCGCAGGAGGAGAGCAGCAGCCCCCTCCAGCCGCCACGAAAGGAGGGAACGGCGCTATACCAAGGATTGTGGGGCATACGTGCCGGGTTTGTCTTGTGTACGCGAGGGTGATGGCCATTCGCGACCGCGAACTTCGCTGCAGCCTGCATGGCAGGCAAGAATGCGCTCCCGCAAAAGTTTTGCAGCAGGGAATGCGCATGCGAAAATACTGGGGCGCTCGCGCCTCCGGCATATTGGAGTTGGCCTGAATGGGTGTCGGCGTGGGTGTCGAGGACGACGAAGCAGTTGGCGGGCACGCCAGAATCTATTGAGAGCTGAATATGCTCGACGACCCGCCGCATCTGTTCCTTCATGGCTGCTGTGGACAGGTTGGTTGTGAGCTCCAGGTGAGTGAAAGAGAGCTTAATGAAGTCAGCAAGGGGCTTTCAGAAGATGGTGCAGCTTACGTTCTGGGGAGTCGGTGCGAATCGTTCCACGAACTCCAAGGAAAGGGAGTCGCGAATGAACTGCGCAGGGGCCGTTCGAAGAGATGCGGTCACCAAGACCATCGGCCAGGTGAGTTTCGAGTGGTTCCGAGAGCCGTACCCGCGGAAGCCATACTGGAGGAGGGGAAGGGGGTTATCTGGAGAAGACTCAGCCAGAGGCGAGATCTTACAGGCAAAGTGCTTGACATCTCGCCCGACCTTTGGCGCCATGCCTTGACGTCACAGAGGGGACAAAGGAACGGCGCAGAATTCCCTACGGTTCCGTAGAAAATACACCCGTTCTGTACATCAGGAGAGGGCTGGACGCAGACGTATGCCCCGCAGTCAGCGCACTCGCAGCAACCGTTGCCAGCGAAGCACCCGCAAAAACTGCAGTATGTTTTTTCGACGAGGAGGGGGGGGCTTGGTTCAGACGGCGCTAAGGCGAGGTGGTCACTGCATGTGGCATTGGCCAGAGTGGGCAACGTTTCGCTTACCCTGACCTGGGGGTGGCTTTCGAGGCTGGGGGTATGGTGAGAAACGTCGAGATGACGGGGGCTCTGGTGCGTGTGGAGGCATGGCTCGAGACACTCGACTATACGGAGGGTGGGTGGTGAAGGGACTGTTAGGCGGGAACCTATTTGAGCGTTTGGGCCAGAGACGCGCTGATTCGGAGAGGGTGGTGTGCAATGGCGCGTGGGACGTGGCGCTGGTGCCACCGCGCCCTTTGACCCTGAAAGGTTTATGTAACCAATGTTTGTTTTGTTACAGCCCTTGCAGACAGGTGTCGAAAATGAGCCCCAAAGGGAAGAAGGCTGCCAGCTTGGTACAGGTACATACAGACTTTGACCTCGCTGCGGGGCTCTCCTTTGCTGTTCAAGAGGGAGAGGGCTTGTCCGAGGAGGACGTCTTCGGGGGAGACGTCGAGGAGCCTTGCATCTGGGGGGGGTGCGATGCAGCGGACTTGGAGAATGCCGGCAGAGAATGGGGGTGGGTGAGTGGGTCGACATGCAGGGTCGGTGAGCCAGAGAGGGTCCCCACAGACGCGCAGAACCCCCCAATGGCGAACGGCGGGATCTCGGAGGCCGAACAGGACGCGGGGGAAAAGCGAAGAGAAGCGAGGAAGCTCAGGCGAAATAAGAAGAGGCAGTATGCCGCCGAAGAACGGGGCCCGGAAGATGGCGATGTGAAAGGCGTAGCCCTCAAACGTCGGCGGGAAATGGCAGACGCAGAGGCACTGATCTCTACCGACGCGCGAGGGGAGGATCTGAAGGCAGCAGAAGGGGGGTGGCTTGGGAGCCTGAAGGACACTTTCAGTCGAGAAGAAAGCGACCTACAGCAAGTGCTGGAAAGGGGCTTCAAACTGATCAAGTGGGACGGAAGGTGGGTGGGGTTTGCGACCGTCGCCTTCAAGAGCAACCGCTGACGCACAGCAAGGAATCCGCACGCAATTTTGGATAAGTCCCAGCGCGTTGTAGCGGTCCTCGCGGGGATGGCGAAGGGGGGTTTCGAGGATGAAGTCATAGCGAAAGCGACCGCAGCGTTCAAAGTAGAAAGCGAGGCTCTACCTCCCCCTGGAAGTGAGTACGTCAGGGGGAAATTCCACGCAGTCTTCGCAGGCATCTCCCATGGGGGTGGAACGCCGGTAGGGCTACTCTGTACTTGCGGCAGTCTCAGCTGACACTGCAACAGGAGCCAATGCAGACTGCGACAGAGTCAGTATATAGGGGTACGGCAGAGAGACTGAGGGGAAATAAAGCTGTGGCGAGATTGGCGGGTTTCCAGAGCCGTAAGGACTTTTGCTCGGGAGAGACCTAAAAGCTGAACGCTGTATCCAGAGGTTTTCAAGACGTACTTCCCTCTAACGCATGCATATTACCGGCGCTCGATGGAGGCATTGCGTCAGAGGAAAAAGCGCCTAGTCTTTCCCTTCGTGGACAGCTTGCCGTCAGCAGCCTTCAACCTTGGTCCGAGAACGGTGTGTACCCCCCACCGAGATGCCAAAAATCTGTCATTTGGGATATGTTGCATCACGGCTCTTGGGAGTTTTGACCCTACGGCTGGAGGACACCTGGTGCTTGAGGAGCTGGGGCTGGTGGTCGAGTTTCCTCCCGGGTCGACAGTACTCATCCCCTCTGCAGTTGTGACGCACTCGAATACCAGCATCAAAGAGGGGGAGAGGCGGTACTCTTTCACGCAGTATGCCTCTGGCTCGCTCTTTTCGTACGTCGAGAACGGGATGAGAACGACCAAGGATGTAATGCTAACCCTGACCTCGGAAGAAAAGGTCGAGTGGAAGCGAGAGGGGCGTGAGCGATGGAACAAGGGGTTGGCGATGTTTCCTTTCATCTGGGACTACACCTTACCCGTATTGTAGCTGAATAGCTAAGTAATCACGGGGCGTGAGTTACATAAAAAACGTTTGCCTGGAGTATCTCGTCTGTCGACGCTTTCGCTTGACTTTCTGCCCTCCCCCCATTCTCGCACTACATAAGCTGCCTGTCTCCCAGGTAAGGTGCTAACCCCATTGTCCGACGTAATGGTGCCGGCTGTCGCGTAAATTCTACCACGTGCGGTACAGCCTTGCACTCAGTCCACCCCAACCTCCCGCCAACAACATCCTCCCACTGCCCAGCCCCCCCCGGTCCACCTACCAAAATGCAGCGATTGCCGGTGGAATTATACGGTCGCATCTTCGTGGAGTGCTTACCCGATGAGCCATACGTCGAGCCAGCGAGCAACCAGGCTCCGCTTCTTCTGGTGCGAGTCTGCCGCCGGTGGAGGGAGATAGCACACCAAACGCCCCAGCTGTGGCATTCTCTGGACGCCGTTGTTGACCTCGCCTCCGAAGGGCTGGGCACCGTGTGTTCTGAGGGTATGTATTTCTACAGAAGCTGGTTGTCAAGGTCGGGAAGCCGCCCGCTATCACTGGCGGTTTCGTTCAAGTTTTGCGAGCACTCCCGGTCGGGAGACGAGTGGTTGAAAGCCGTTCGGTGCTACAGGGAGCGCTTTGAGCGGCTGCGCGTCGTGTACGAAGCTGGGCTGGATATGAACCAGTTGCTCGACGGCGCCCGCGTGCTACAGCACCTCGCGATCCAAGCGCGGTTCGAGGAAGGAGACCTCACTCTCACCATTGCACAACCGATGCCTCACCTCCGTGTCCTTGTTCTCGACTTCCTCCATGTCTCGCCGGCAACTTTACTCGAGGCTGGGTGGAAAAACCTCACTCACCTTGCCGTGAGGCTCCCAGAAGATGTCGGCTACGAAGCGGAGGACTTCCTATGCCTTCTCGATCGCTGCCCGAATCTCGAAAATTTGATCTTCGGCCCCATTGCGGTGCTGGGCCCCAACCACACTGTGCGCTCACATCCAAAACTTCGAGTTCTCACCGCCATCTTCGACGGTAGCGATGCGCACGATGACTCTATAGCAACCTCGCTCATTTTACCCGGGTTGCTCCTCCTGCGAGTGGTATCTCGGCTGCATCGCGACCTAGAGGACGCACTGATGGCAGATGAGGATGAGGAGCTCGGGCCTTGCACCCTCAGTAGCCCCGCAGATTCAAGCGAGCAGGGCTTCTCCCCTGCTGCAGGACTGCCCGAGCGTTTTTGTAGGATACAGGTGGAAGGCGGCGACGAATGCTTCGCCATGTTCGACCTGGGCTGGACCAACGTAACGCACCTGGACATCGAGATCAAAGGTGACGCCGGTGTCTTGAGAGCGACCCTCGCCCAGTGTCCAAACCTCCAAGCCCTTTCTCTCTATGGTCGCCACTGCACTTCTTACTCCACGTCGCTCTTTGGCCCCTTCACTCACCCCATACTATCCGCCCTTTCCATCGGCGTATGGGCCGAGTTCGGAGACCTTCTCTTTGACGCGACACTGCCTAGCTTGCGCGAGCTCAAGATACTTGCCACATGCTACGGGCAGCCAGAGGACGTTCGCGAGTTCTTGATTCGCTCTGGGTGCCCCCTCGAAACCCTCGTGGTGAAGGCAAAGAGCTCGAGGGTTTGGACTGCAGAGCAGCAGGCGGAGCTGAGGGAGTTGATACCTACGTTGAGCCGGTTAGATTTAGTTTGTTCTATGTAGATTCTTCACGGCTTCCGTATGTACGCAGCGGCCTTCTTCAAGGCCAATCTCTTCTAAATGTACGGTGCCTCAATTTGCCAGGTAATGCGGAAGCAGTGGGAGTGGGCGAAGCACCGTGTCACGCGCGGTGTCTACTGGGTCAGAGCCTTGTGCTCCAGGATAGCTCTGGGCTGACCTACGTGTGAGCTTTTCTAGTAGCTTGTCGCTTTAGCGGCACCGTAACAGAATATTGCCGTTTGCTGCGGGGCTTTTTGTTCAAGGTTCGCAGCGGCCATCAAACGTAATTCGAGAGGGTTGAGCGACTACGTAAAAAGTACACGGGTCCCTACACTGACGTTCTACTGACGGGACCACTCCACGAAAGCACTGACGAGTTGGGGGGAGGGAGGGAATGCATGCCAGAATACTCGGTCGTTTTCTGCGAACACGGGGTGAACCAGCTGGACGAAATCTCGTGCGTTAGCAGGTCTGGACTTCCAGCCACACTTTAAGCAGTGGATTCGAACGCAGTCTCCCCTGTGGTTGCGGACTCCGACGTCTGCCTGAGTGACGTGGCATGCGTGAGGGCCACCGCACGCAACGAAATGAACACCCCACGCAGTGTACGGGGGTGAGTGGGTCGCGACCTTTCGGCAGATCACGGGCAGTGTAGGGTCCCCCGAGCGTTCACGGAAGATAAAAATCACCGGCGTGAAGTCGACAACACCTCGGCATGACTCCAAGGAGCGGACGAAGCCTTCCCAGAGGCTAGGTAGCGGCGCTTGCGACGGGGTGGCTCTGTCGATCCCAACGGTACGTACCACAGCGGAAAGAAAGGCAGCGAGCTGGGCAGGCGTGGTTTCATCCGAGGACAGTGCGACAACAAAGTCGAAGTCCCCGCTACATACCGACTGTAAGCCATATGGCGAGCGAACGAAGCGAGCAAAACCAACGTACACTTGGACCAGGTTAACGACGTCGCTGATACGCTGACCCTGATGAACCCAAGGTCCCTGGGAAACCAGAAAGAGACCACGCCAGCCGCCGCGCGCATGGGCGGACTCGTGGAATAAACTTCTGGAGGTGGCATCAGGCAGCACGGGAGGGACACCTAGACGGGCACGAAAACGTTCCCCAAGGAAGTGGGTGAGGATGTCGGGCACCGTGCCAAAGGCAGCGCCGTAGTCGAAGCCACCGGTAGCAGGGTCGCATTCGGCTTCCAGAATGACGAACCTGTTGGCAGGGGAAGCCACTTCGAAGGACTGCTGATCAAACAACACCGCAGCCTGAAGCTGTGCAGCAGTGGCGGCATGGCCGCCAGGAGCGAGACGCACGCCGTCGACAAAGAGCTACCCGCGGCAATCAGAGGGGGGAATGCACGGCAGAGCTACACGCGGGACTTACATTCTCTCGCTGATCGGTATACTGGTGGGCGAGGTCCTCGACCAACGTCCTCCAGAGAGGGGTGTCGATGGGTGCCATGTGGACGAGTAGCAGCGGCCACGTTGCTTTGGAGTGGACGCGACCGTGGTTGGCCATAAAACGAACCTGGGAGGAGGTCAGTTGCAGAGCACCGAAGCAACCGCGATGCAGACCTCGCTGACTGTCTGCGTGACCGCCTGAGCCACCAAGCGAACGCAGTGGGGACAGCGGAAGTGCCCAGAAGTGGTGCCAGCCAGAGGGAGCGAGATGCACTTGGAGGTTGAATCCTGCGTATTGACGCAAACCTTCGCCAGACACTCTTCGCAGACGAGGAACTCGAGTGCTCGTCGACCACAGAAATTGCAAAAGTCGAAGATCGGGGCACTCGGGTGTGGCTGCAGTTCCTTGACTGGATGAAAGGTCAAGCGAATCGAATTCAGCCCAAGACCAAAGACGTACGTCCCAAAGCCTGGTCGATCTGGTCGACCGCTGGGTGTGCTGCGGGGTCTTGGAGGCGAAAGGAAGGCGCAGCGTTACTGAGGCCCGCCATTTGGGCAGCTTTTGCAATGGCATCGTAGTTGCGAGCGCGCTTCGGTGGCATTTTGGCTGGGTGGAAGGAGAGAGCGTGGGCTTAGGCAGCCTGCTGTCACGTGAGGTTGGCTCGCTTGGTGTGTGGACTGTTGTCGTGCGGAGTTCCAGTTTACAAATTTTTCTCCGCTGCTGTGCGAGGCACGCTTTTACAGCCGTTTGCAATGATAATGGCAGTCTCGACTCGCGCGTAGTGTACAAACAACAGGTGATGCGTCCTAAGTCCCGCCCTCTGCCCACGAGCCAACGATGCCCAACCGCAGGGTCAGCCACGGCGTCAAGCTAGCGGCCATCATGAACGAGGACTTCTGCGCCTTCGAGACATACTGGAGTGCTGTAATATGTCAGAACGCACCTTTTATCGTAACCTCAAGCTCTGGCAGGAGACCGGAGACGTTGTTACCCATAACGCCACAAATCTTCGCGGGCGACTTCGCATCGTTGATCGGGACAACGTCGACTATGTCTGCGTCTTGTCAGTGCAAGACCCGAGCATTTTCTCGGTGGACTCCTCTCCCTTGTCAAACACAACCCGTTCATTTCCATCCACTTCACCGCCATCTTTCGTGAGCTTGAATGCGCTTACACATGAGTCGCAAGAAGGTCCGTCATATTTTCCCAGGAGAACAGCGAAGATCTTCACGCTGATTTCATCGCTCAAATGGCAAAGTATGACCCAGAGCAGATTGCGTTTATTGACGAGGCTTCAAAGGAGGAACGGACGGTTTATTAGTGCTATGGGCGGGCATCGCGCAAATAGCAATCAGGTCTTTGTTCGGGGGCGTCGGACAGCCATAGTTTATGTCTTTTGCCTCTGCGTTCTCGCTTACAGCCTTTGTACCTAGTCAGATAGTCATAAACACCGTTGAAAGGTGCATATATGCACTTGTAGCCTTGCACTTGCACTCCTTGCCAACAGCAGCCTCCGCATAAATGTCGTCCTGGCCATTTTATCCTCAAGCTCGCTTCGTTCGCCGCCAGGGAGATTTTTTTCGTCACGCAGTGATCGATACTGGCATGTCATCAACCTCGAGCAGTTTGATCTTCGTTCTTCGACTCCAGACAGGCAGAGGGCGATAGATTTGTGTGGCATGCGGACGCGGTGCACAGCTCATGAGTAGCGCAAGTACTCAGCGGTCTACCTATTTTCTAACCAATCACAAAACCCCCGCGACTGCCGTTATTACTGCAAACAACTGCAATATCACTACTTTTGCAATGCCGTTGGGACTCGGCTGTATATATACGCAGTGACGGATGGGGGTACTACGGAAGTGGGGTGAAGCTACTGCGGGTCTACGTCCATCGGCTGGTCCCCGCCCTGCTGTACAGGCGTGGGCGAGATGAAGATGCGCCTCAACTCTTCTGGCGGAGGGTATTCGCACCAATATACGTCCGGGAGTTTGCTATTTAAACGGTGGACGTATGGCGAGACGTCGTGCTCAGTTACCCAAGGGGACCTCCATGCGCACCTCCTGCAGGTTAGCGAAACGCGGCGCGGGTCGTGTCGGAGCGCCAGGTCGTGTCTAGAATGTTGGCAGTTGGGAGTGCCGCACTGAGTGAACTCGATGCCCCAAGGCCTGACGGCAGGAGCGTGGAGAGCGATCGAGCGGCAGGAGACAAGGGCATCGCCGCGGTCTTTGTAAATGAAAACGACGTTGGTGGACCGTAGGAGGCTGGCGTCGTGTCCCACGGCGGATAGGACGGTATTCCAGATTCCCTGCGTCTTGTCAACGCCGATGTTCTCAATGATGCGGCTGATCACCCTGCGGTAGAGCTGCGGGTTGGGCGAGGCAGCGCCAAAGCTCATCACGAAATCAAACGTCGAGCTGAAGCGCAGCCCTGAGTACCAAAAAACAAGAGAGGGAGAGAAGGTGGGGAGGGAGCGGCTGCTCACCTTTCCACCGTCGACTTTAGGCCCTCTAGCGCCTCGACAAACCTCACTGCAGCGCCCCCTGTGACCAGAAAAAGACCCCTCCAGCCGCCACGCGCCCATTTCGAGTCACCATACCACTCCTTGTCAGCAGGGAGACCACCTTGCTCTACGCATGCCCGGGAGGCTTGCGACAGAGAGTCCAAGAAGTGCGCCCCGAAAAAGCGCTGGGCGGTCTTCAGCATCGTCAGTGGGCCGTCCGGCGTGAGCAGAAGGCCAGATTTTGGCTCGGATGGGAGCTGGAGCACGGCGAACGTGTTGGGGGGCCAGCCACTACGGATGCATCGCGTGTTGAAGCGAAGGGCGTCTGCCGCGGGTGTTTCCGCAGGCAAGGGTTTTCCAGCGTCTATATGATGTCGGAAGAGCTGAGGCCAGCGGGTGGTCAGCCAGTTTGAAACGGCGGGGCATTGTAAGAGACGCCACTTACGTTCTCGAGTTGCACGTAGTACTGGTGTTGAAGGTCCAGGGAGAGCGCGGCAGGCAGGAAGGAGCTTGCGTGTGAGTCGCCGACGGTCAGCAAGATCATGGGCCACGTCAGCTTGGCCCTTCTCCTGCTGCTGTAGCCGGTGAATTCGTACTGCAGGGCAGGGTAGCTAAGGCGCGAAGCCCGAGAGGAGAGGCAGGTGAGGCGTACCGGAAGGGGCCCGTTTCCCCGCTGGACATCGCCCCCACTTCTGTGGTGGCAGAGAATGCACCGGAATTCTGTTCCGGACTTAAGCGACTTGAACGCAACGCAGCCAGAGCTGCCCCTCTCATACTGGTGGCAAACACTGGCGCCGCACTCGACGCAGATGCTGGCTTCGTCCATTAGATCCCCGCAGAAGTTACAGTAGTCCTTCTTAACGGTGATGTTATTCGGTTCGTCTGCAGGGTTGGGCATGGCTGAAGCAGGAAGCAGGAAGCAGGAAGCAGGAGCGAACACTGTACCTTGGCTGGTTTGGGTAATAACCGCGGGTGTGGCCTGGGCGGCAGCAGTGACGGAGGGCGGGATATGGGGGGCTTGGCGTGCACTGTTGTGGCGGGCGCATACCTTGCCGTCGAATTTGAGGACAAACGACATCGGGGGAAGTGAAAAAAGGGGGGGCGGGGTGGTAAGGTTATTCAAAGCGAAAGACAAAGTCCAAGCACTCAAAAACACCGCGAAAGCACCTGGGGCTAGTTCTCGCGTGAGTGGCGGGTGCTCTAGCCGAGCCAATTCCACCGTATGAATTAAGCCTGCCCGCCATCTCCAGCGTACGGATGTGCCGTATACGTAATCTATGGTGCTGTATATACGATGCTGCACACCCCGTTCTCCTGGATGGACCGTGAAGCGAGGGCCGAGGACTAAGGAGATGTCAGCTTCGCATAGCAAGGCCAGGCGACTGCAAACCTCACTGACAGACAGTGGCGCGTTCCCCGGTGCATCTATGCGAGGCCAACAGAACTCGGTCCAGTTCTCTCGCGCCCGCTCGTCTCAGTGATCCCGCTGTTGGCCACGGCAGGCTTGCAGTAACCAGGCAGCCAGCACTGGAGGCGTTTTTCTTTTCTTTTCTTTTTTCTCAAACGTTCGTCGCAGACCCGTCCAGCGCAGAGAATACGGTACATAAGCACGCTAGGATACAGCTGGGTAAGGAAAACGGACGGTCACAACATTTGTTGGTCTTGAGACAGGAAGGCTTGCATCCTAGCCTCGTGGTCGACCCGCGCAGCTTCCAGACCCGACTGAGCTGCGAGAGCAGGAATTCCGTCCTCCCCGCCTCCATCATCTCGACCAGACCCGCTGCCTGCGCCTCCAGTGTCCAGATCTGACTGAGTTGCAGGTGTGATTCGTGAGGACTGCAGTTGGCTGGCAGCCTGCTGAGCTGCTATGACGAAACCCCACGCCTCGTCAGCTGTCACCTTAGCATCCTCCCCGCTGCTGAACACAAGCGAGTCGAGAACCTTTGACCAGAGCTCCCGGTCAAAACGGTCTCCAAAAAGCCGCTCAAGGGCATGAACCGTAGGCGGGATTTCCTCTACGCGGGTACGGTCCGCGAATGCTTGTACAATGGCCCTGGCTTCAGGGCAGTCGAGGGGAGGGCTAGCGGCGCCCGAAGGACTGGGTGCGGGTGCAAGGTGAGGAGAGAGGCTCAGAAGAGAGATCCAGCTTACCGGGGAGCATACCTGGGGAACATACGTTAGAGAAAGCGTCGAGGACGAAATGATTCTAATTCTCACTTCGGCGGATGGTTGAAGGACAGGTCCTGCTCTTCGGTGAGAAACAGAACCTCTGGCACGTGGCCCTCTTGAGGACTGGCGTCAGGCCGGAAGGCATGCTCGCCAAGCTGCTTCTGGAGGTTCTTGTTGCGGAAAAATGCGAGGACGTGCTTCAGCCTACTGTTCCAGGACTCCTGGAAATCATAGTGGGTTATTTTCCCGCGAACCCAGCTGTGGTCGTCCTCTGGAGGAAGGAGTTCGGGAGCGATGCTCTCCTGCTGGCCCCAGTCTGAAAATGACTGCGTCTAGTCTCAGTGTGGCGGTACCTGGCGGGGGCTCTTACCAAAATGACGGGCATTCTTTGGGTGGGCAGGGTCGGCCTTCAACCAGGCACGATCGGTCTTTGACAGCTCTTCGTAGTCCCTCCAGAGCCAACCCCTGTTGTCCCGAATCAAGAACTCGTCGAAAATGTCGAGGTGGTCGGCACCGCTGGCAGCCATCGTATGAGAGAGCAGTTCGTCAACGACCTGACGCCGGATGGTGAGGTAGTATAGTAGACGGGCGCCGTTCTCGTTCGCGATGTGCTGGACAATATTCTGGTCTAACCCGCGAATTCTTGGGGGAGACGCGAGGGCTGCCACCCAGGCATCCCACTCATTACACGTGTGCACGATGGTGTAGCACAGCTGTGTCCAGTGGTCGCGATATCGAAGGGGGAGAGGGATGAAACCGAGGGTGCCCTGGGAATCGAACACCTCGACGCGGCATCGCACGTACTTCCGCCCAGTGGGGTGTTCATACTCCTGCTCCACGGGAATCCCATACCAGGGGAGCTTAGGCAGCAAACCAACCCAAACAGCCCTGTCCATGGCGTTAAAGGTGGGCTGCAGGACGAACTTTTTCACAGCTTGAGGGCGAGTTTTGAACGCGTGGCTTCGAGAACGCGCCATGGCAGGTCGAAGCAGCAACAGTGTGGCTATGCTCGGCAGATGCCTTTTTTATAGGCCTGCGTGGACCCTGTCGCTCTCGCGACTAATTGGGAAGGAGTACGCAGGGCGATCTACCTGGGTATAAAGGGTCTAACCTAGCTGTACAACTTTCCTGTCTTTTAGTTACCGTCCAATTGCAATTAGCGTGCCGTCTTTTGCGATGCCGTTGCCGGAAACGAACGCACTGGGACTTTATGGGACACTGGCAATATGCTGTACGAAAAAAAAAAAAAAAATTACGGCGGCAAAAACTAGTAACACAGTTGGTTGACAGCGCAGCGGGGGGTTGGAGGGGAGAAAGGCTCCCCCTGCATGCTCGACACGAGATGAAAACGAGGCGTGGCGTGGCGCTGACTTGATCTACAAGGACAAAGACCGGGTGGAAGTGAGAGACGCATGGGCGATGGGGCAGGGATTGATGGCGTACCCGGGATTCGCCTCGGACAGCCCTAACCCAACGTCAGCCCGGTCTAGTTCCAGAAGCGAGAATCGTCTGCGCCGCTGCCTCTCCGGCCAGGAATCGAGGACTACACCTGGCTGGGCCGACGTTGAGCTCCAAATTGTGGTGCCGGTGCGCACTGTGTCTCCTTTTCCGCTTGGTTCATCCCCGCAACTGAAACATTCCCTCTGCAGCAATGGGCCGCGACTTAGGGGGGTAGGCACCGCCGCGGATCACCTTTGACGCGAACATAAAGGAGGTGTAGAGAGGCGACAGTGCAAGGGCCTCCGAGGTGTTGAAGAGAGAGGCTTGCGTGCGATCTGCTGCGAAAGCTTCTCCTTTGGAAAGCCGCGTATTGCTAGCTGCTGAAGTCTACCGACACTAGTAATAGCCGCCAGTATCGGTCGACTTCAGCAGGCGCACTAACATATCTCACCCGTCGCCACGCTCGAAAAGATGCAGAGTCAGAATCGCCTGTCTTTCCTCCAGTGATTGTAATATCGAACTGCAAAATTCACTTTTGCATTGCGGTACTAAAGGCAACCGCAGTCGCTCCAGGACCCGAAAGCTCTGATCGAGACAGATGCACGGCACGGGGTCGGCAAGTTTGAGTGTCCAAATGCACATTTAATGCGCGCGCAACTTTTCCGGAGGGGAGCGAAACTTTTACGAGGCGGAGCGAAACGTTTTACGACCGGGAGCGCAACTTTTCGACCAGGACTTAGAGCCGCTTTCTTTCGACTAATAGTAGTAGTAGGAGCACACAATTTTGTCAAACGAGTAGATATTGAATGCAACTCGGCTACATGGAGTGCTGTACGGTATGTAGTTAAATCAAGCCGGATAGGCCTATCCGTCTGAATCTCCACCACCTCTAAGACCGCGAGATCGTGCAATGTCGTGTCCATCTTGAGCACACCCGAGTCCTTCATATGACGGAGGGTGGCCTCCTTGCATATGTCGCAAAGGCCTGGGACGTCTGCGTTGTCTAACAATTCCAAAAGCTCGTCAAGATGACATGGGGTGTCAGGGTGCAGCAGCTGCCGTGGAACACCATTCCACTATTCGTCCCTCCACACTGCCATACATTGCAATGGCGCTTTGCACCCATCCGGCTGCGTCAGATTAGGCTCGGTGTATGCAATAGCACGGTAATTCTCGTCTACCACTGCCTTGGTGCGGCTGAGGATATAAAGGTAGTCGAGTCCCATATGGTGGGCCTCAGTGCGAGATATAGGCGACAGTGGTCGAGCCACCATAGCTCGGAAGGCCGGCTCGACCCAGTGGTCCACATGATACAAGCGGCCAAGCTGCAGTTTGAGGGACGCCTCGAGTGGCGAGAGACGCGTGAGTTCAGAAATGGCATACTGATAGCCATGGTCGATCTCGAAGAAAGCTGATGGCTTAAGTACAGAGGTTAGAAACTCAGGACGGCGTTCCTCGCCAGCATAGCTACTTGTAACATCAGCACGATTGCAGTCCTGGGACACAATGAAAAGGCGACACCCACCCGCCGAATAAAAAGGTTAAAAGGCAGTCAAATTCATGTCGGTTAATGCCATGGAGGACAATGGGGTTCTCGTCGCATGTGCCCTCAGTAGCAGCTGGCATGGCATTGGTGCTTCCTTGACCTTCTTGTCGAGGTAGTGAGAGTACAGCATCAAGTACTGAAGAGCGCATTGCAAGAAGCCCAGGATACAACTGGTAAAGTGTTCCACGAGATTGCTCTGGAACCTGTGAATGTTATTACAGTGTGGATCTCACTCAATGAATAGTTCACACCAAAAAGATGACTGTACCATCCTGGAAATAAAATTCCGGGTGACGCTCTCGAGGAACGGACAGGGACATGCTACTAGTCGTGGTAGAAAAGCGATGGTGCTGGTGCTGGTGCCTGCCAGTGGTTGGGCAGAGGCGACTCAAAGATAGGTGATTGCCTCGAACGGCAGCTGGGGAGTTTGCGAGGGACATAGACGTTGAAAAATAAAGTGCCTCGTCAGACACAAGCGTGGCGGGCAAGATGAGTGATGCGTGACGCTTCCCAAAACAGAGTCAACTCTCTTCCTCTGCCACGTCGTAAGTCAACACCCACAGACTCAACGATCTCAGGGTAGTCCAGCTATGCTTGGGCCGGATCACCAGTGGCGTCCGGGTGAAGCACTGCCTCCACTCCCAACTCGAGATTACTGGTTTCCCGACATTTGCCGTGCTCATGAAATCCTTCAGGATGGCTATCGGCATGCAGTGGAGCTGTTACAGCAAGATAGTGAGCCACTTCGTATCAGAATTCATGCTGACCAGGTTCACCAGCAACTGGTGCCGTTGCTTGGGGCGCTTCACCATGAGGTTGGAGATGTTGACTGGATGGCAACGTGTGCAAGTGCATTTGGCAAACTGCTACACTCACTCGAAAATCTCGCAGCTGCTACATCGGGACAGTAAGCAATTTTTTTTAAAAGTTTGCACTCTTAACCGTCTAGTAATTGCTCCATAGGGACCAGCAACAGGCATTATTCACATCACACCTGCTGTATCCGAGCCACCTGTCCCTAACCGAGGTCGTCCACGTCTCCAATTTGACCTTGAATGGCTTGCGGATGCCATGTCGTCATCTCGCCGCATCCCGCTACAAGTCCTGGCACAAACACTCGGTGTACATCGGAGCACATTGCGCCATCATCTACAAGTAAATGCCTTATCCAGGCAGTATTCTAGTATTACGGACGAAGAGCTTGACTTACTCATCCGCCATTACCAGTGTGACCGTCCAAACACTGGCCTGCGATTTGTAATTGCATTCTTGAAAGTTCGCGGGATACATGTACAAAGGGCTCGTACCCAATCGGCTATGCAACGTATCAACCCACTCGGCCGCTTCATTCGCCATCAAGCCGCAATAAAACGGCGGGTGTATGAATGCCCGCAATCAAACTATGTGTGGCATATTGTGGAAGCCGAGATCACAGCTGAGCAGAGCAGGCATGTTAGGCATGCCGCTGTTGCTGTCCCATTAACGACAACACCTTTTCACACCCCTCAAGCCCTTGAAACTTTCAATTTAGCTCTCCAGGAAGCCCAAGAACGAGGGATTGTCCCATTGGGATACGGAGTTGCACGAGGTGAATGGCCAGGTGGTTCCTATCCCGAGATTGAGTTAATTACGGTTGGGCGCAGCAATCGGGAGTATGCGGCGGAGCTTCCCTTTGAGGTGTGGTGGACACGCAGCGTCTCGTGGGCACAAGGTTTGGACATCATGACACGCATTTGCATGATGGAAAACGATGGATTATAGCTCACGGTATATAAATCTCCTGCAGGAATGTGATGTCGGTGTGGCACTTCTCTACGTCTCTCACTCCCTCTTGCTCAATGGCACCCAACTCCTCACCTTCGGAGTCCTCTGGACCATGCACCCAGTTTGTTGCGGGCGCTGGACGGAATGGGAGCCGCTGCAGAACTTGTTTCGAGAAGGCGTCACGCTGCCACCATTTCTCCACTAATCTTACACTGGCGGTTCCATCTAACCCCTCTCCTCGTTCTACTCACAGTCCTTTGCAGCCCTCCACCTTGGTCCCTCCTTCAATCGCTGTGGCTCCTCACTCTGCTTGTCCTACTAATAATTCCAATACTAGTGCTCCGCAGTCCTCTACCTCAGCACCTCCTTTGACCGCCGATGATACAGTCCAGAACATCATCAACCGGCATGCTACCAACCTTGGCATGCAACTGCGTCCACGGACCAAAGTGATACCCATCACTGCCAAGAGTGAAGCATTCTCTGGATTTCGTAAGAATGTTGCCTCTTCCTCTTCGTCCAAGGTATGTATTCCAGATTTATTGAGGACACTTATATACTAACCATAAATATCCAGAGTAGAAGTGTTAGCCGTCGGAGTGCATCGCGTTCACCACAAGATAAGGTGATTAAAATTGGCACGATCATGACGGTTCCCCATGGACTTCCGGAGTCGGTAAGTGTCTATGTATATGAGCCACACCGCCATGTTATACTATCCACAATATATTCAGACGGGGGGCCTGCGAGTAAAGAAGAAACCTGGACGGTCTGAACTGAAAACCTATCGTCGGGTTGGTTTGATGGTGGGCGCAGATGGTGAAAATGATTTGGAATTTAATGAGTCGCGGTCGATGGTTGACATCGACCTGTGGTTCCGCCGTCTACTTCCAAAGGCGTTCGAATGGCTTGACGCTGTTCGCGGGGCCATCGAGATTCATTGGGTCTTACTCAATTCAGATCGTCAGAACTATTTTGTTCTCACACGGCCAACGATCACTGGGAAGGAGCTTGACGAAGTCAAAGGTACACCTGGTCGCAAATTCACATCCCATTCTACTGCCTTTGGTATGTAACCATATGTTATTTTTACAGTGTCTAATGCGACTGTCATTCCCAAGCCCGGATCCCCATCCCGCGTCTTGCATATCTGAACTGGGATGCTGCTATACAGAAGGCCCTGGGCCATAGCAGACTCGGACCTACTGGCATGGGTGATGGTGCTGATGTTTTGACTTTTTCAGATTCGGATATCAGCGTTCACGCTGAAGACGATATATCCGAGTTTTCTCACAATCCCAGTGACCATGATGAGATGCCTGGGCAGGTGCAAGTTAGGAACAAGGGGAAAGGAAAGGCTGTTGTGGCACCCGCCCCTGAACCAGCATCTGACTCAGATGACTCGGAGATTCAGATCATCGCTGCCGATACTAGCGGGGAGTCCAATACCGCTCCTTGTGTTTTCACTTCGGAAACTCAGACTGTCATGCCTGCAGGTTTGCTGGTGCTATCTTGTACGCAGTGTGTACTATTTCTTGACGTGACTTTTACTACTAGCTGTGAATTTGCCACAGGCCCAACTCAGATTGAAGCGCCATGCATCTGCAGTGTTCGAAGCCAACACGAACACCAGCGGTGGCCATGGGAGCAAGCGAGTCAGACCTGATAACTGCCACCGCAGTCACGGTAAGAAGCATTCACTCATTCATTGCTGGCGGGCTCTGACTTGGGGTTGTTCTGCTGATATTTCTCAGCTCGCACGTCACCCATTCGTGAGCTAGTGACTGCCATCGATGCTGAACTTTCTCCGAGTCAGGCTACTGCAGGCAGTTCATCTGCCACCACTGCTCTTCCTCCCGATCGTCGGCCCTCTGCCTTACACCCCGCTCACAAACCCACCCAAAACCCCTGGGCTTAGCCCAGCTGTGTACTTACTACTCATTGTCACCTTTGAACACCGCCCCTCTTCGTCACAATTTACTACTAGATACTAAACACGGCTGAGACTCCAACTTGCCACCCCAGCCAAAGCTCAAATTCATGACGGTGGCTGCCTACGGACGGCCTCGAAGTCCCAGACGATGAGCTTCGTGCGGGGACCCTCGTGTTTGAGCTCGGCTGTCCTTCGGCTTTTACGGCGGTTTGCGAAACTAATGAGAAACGCATGAAATTTTTGCTGTGTGCACAGAAAGGAAATGTGTGTGGAACTCGGACTGTCAACCACGACGACAACCCGACCCCGTACCACGTCGACCAACGCTCCTGGCGATAAGAACAGCGAAGTTCAGCTTCGACTCACAATCTGGATCCCCGGTCGAAGACCTGGTGCTGATAGCCCGGGCATGCCAGCGGACAGACTTGTCACACCTGATCTTCGCTGGGTACAGTCTACGGATGCCACCAATAGCGCCGAGAAAAAGGTATGATGTCATTTGGTGCGCATACAGTCATACTTTGAGAAGCCCAAAGTTGAAACCAGGGCAGACCACGATGGCGACTCGGGGGCATCAGACATCGAGGTCGTCCGTGACTCCAGGCTCGTCGGCAGTAATCCGAACAACCATGCTAACCGAGGTGACCCATCCGCATACACTCGGCGAGATAAGCACCTAAATACATTCGAGTTGACCACGGAAGCGAAAGGATCCCATCAATTATACCCTTGACTTGGTCTCATCTGGAGATGACCTCGATCTCATCAAGGTGTCATCAAAGAAGGCCCGTCAAAACAGCCCTTCGACACCTTGTTCGCGGTGGGGTGGTTGCATGGTCGCACCAAACCAAAGCGAATCAGAACCGAAGGTCTGCTCATCGTGAGTTTTGCGATGCCAACCGTTCTCGCACGTGTAGTATTGTCAACCTGTTCTTTGTACACCCTTTGTTGTACATTACACTGTACTTCTACTCGACAAGATAACCTGGATTTTTGAGCTGGTGAGATACAATTTATCGCGACTGATCTGCATGACATCAAATGTAAGCCTTGACTGTGTGTCATCGGGAGCCAATATGAGTCGACGGTGAAAAAAAAGGATCAACTTGCGCGTAATGAAAGACTCCTCGGTTGGAATGAGATCTGGTGAGTCAAAAGTCTGGCGCCAGGGATAGCAACTAGATCGGGAAACTTGGAGGACCTCGTAGACATCCTCGACACTCCAGCTAAAGCCCCAGAGGTCCAAGGGACGCTCCTTTAGGTCTCTACCGGTGCTTTTATTGCCCTGGAATGGTTGGGCAGGGTGTATGCGCGTTGCTCAGCAGGTTTCCTTTCGGGGCACGCGGCAAAAAGTTCACCCGTTTCTCATTAGTTTCGCAAACCGCTGTAACGCGCGGCGCTCTCCCATATTTTCCGACTCCTCGCCAATCTCGGCTGCCATAACCCCAACCTAACCTACCTGATTGTTGGTTTCGGTTGCCAACGTCCCCTTGGAAGCGGTCCGCGTCTCCTTTGCGGTTTTGTCCGGCTGAATAACTATTTCGCGCAGCATCCAAGACCCCGTATTCCCACGGTGTCTGCTTCGCGACCAGTGGGCTGAAGGCCAAGTTGCCGCCACTCCAGCAAAGGAAGACCAGGGTTTTGTAGGTGTTTCTTCGCCTTGGATCCCTTGGAGGGCATTCCCATTCGGTAAACTCGATATCAAGCGACTCTGCACGCATAAACTCTGTAATATTCTTGGAGGTTTGCATATGGACATATCCAAACCTTCAGCAATATTCCAATGTCATGAAGTTCTCTTGCTGGTGGCTCAGGCGGTCATGCAAGCGAGGCCGCTATTAAGCACGGGGTTGAGGTGGCACACAGAACTCCGAGAGGAAACCTTTGGCGATGCGCCGATAGATGGGCTCGAGGGCCTTACTGCGGATGTCGAGGCCAAGCGCCGTATCTTGGTGCGTGAACTAGGTGTGGCGGGGCCGGGGAGCTTTCGAGGGCCACGAGCCTGCTGTGGGTGGGGCTCCTAGGATGTGGCCCGAATGCCGCGGCAAGCAATGGACACTCCACTGCTGTACTTCCAAGTCTTAAGTCTTTAAGAGGACGGTTCAAGTATCAACAACAATCGCAGTAACATTGTTAGCGGCACAGTGCAAAGCAAATTTTATACAAAGAGTCTTGGATTTTGTCCCTCCAGCCGCTCGCAGCACCACAGAAATACCTCAATAGAGTTGTGGTACCAACCCTCTGTCTCCCTTTCTGAGGATGCCCAAGCGAGGTATTCTTCGAATGACTTCCCTGGTATACCCAACGCCCGACGCATTTCCGGAAGAAGACCGTCCATTTGTCCGGCGATAAATGTACACTTGAACACGATGAACTGGAAGGGGCACTTTTTAACCCCCCCCGGAACGAAGGCCTTGTGACACTCTGGAGCCTCCCCGTTTCGGTTCTGGTCCTGGGGGAGCCCACAGTTATAGCAGTAGGCGTAGGGTTTAAACTTGAACCTCCTTCTGAATTCGTTATAAACTGGCCCGGCAGTCTCCAAGTCAGAGCAAGGGGCCGGAAAGTGCTCGGGAACCAGAACGCCACTCTCCAGCAGATGGGCAATGCACATGTCCCTCAGCACTGGGGCGTACTTATTCAGCTTCCTCGTGCGCTCCAGTCTCTGTTTCTTGATACGCTGGGCCTCGGCAGCTCGTTGAGCAGACGTACCGACTGGCTGTGATGCAGGCAGTGAGGTGTCAGGGACCTTCGATTCCTTTGTCGCGAAGGGGGGGAGCTCTGCCATGCTCCTTCTCCGAGCCAAACCGCTATGGCAGGCTCCGGCACGTTCCAAAGGAGACGGGTGGTGGCCTTCCGCCTCAGCCATGGTCCAGAGCGACATCGGGTCGAGCACTGGAGGTCCGTAGAGGTCATCACTGTCTTGCGACAGTGTTAGCTGCGTAACGGGCAGCCTGCATCAAATTTCTGAAGGCAAGTAGGGCAAGTCAAAACCTACCTGCGGCTCAGAGTTCGTAGTACGTGATGGCTGGGGAACTAACACGCGCGAGAGGGGAACGACCTGCGAGCGCGGTCAGCTTGGTTGCTTTTCGGTTGAAGTTTTCGATGAAATTACCTGGGCTTTAGGTGCTGCGCTAGCTCTTGCCAATTGTCTTCCGAGAGGTGGTCGGGCAGGTGGCTTTGGGAATCCAGCAACTGGCCTTATGGGACCGGTGATCTCCTTGCTGGCAGCAAGCGCGGCAAGGTGGATGGGGTGGCTAGGGCTACAAACGTCACAAGCCACACGGTCTGGGCGATCCTTGCATCGATACTTGTGATCCTTCCCGTCAAGAACTGCAGTCGTCGACTGGACCCGGCACATTTCGTCGTTACCTAACACCTGCTTCACCGAGCTACTGGAGGTGAGGCTCCTGGATCTGAAAATCTGCCCTGGCTCGTCATCGATCACGAATGCGTGCGACTCCTTTCCGTCCCTTCCAGCCCGGCCGATCATCTGCATGGCAAGCAGCAGTCCATACTGGGGATCCTTCATCACCACGAACCGCACGTGCGGTCTATCCATGCCTTGAGCGAAGCCTGTCGTGCAAGCCATGACCTTCGTCTCGCCAGAGTCCCACCGCCGGGTGTTTTCGTCCCTTGTGTTCCCTGCTTCCCAGAGTTCGCTGTGGTACAAAGCACATTTGGCTGCACTCGCGAACTTCACCAGCTCCTTTTTTGAGTTAAAGAAGACCAAGATCCTCTCTTCGGGTTGCAACATGTCATGCAAACGGTTCACCACGCTGTGGAGGGCGTTGTTGTCTGCAGTGTACAGGGCCCTGATGTAATGCAGGCCGATCTCTGGCCGGTCTGTGGGCCCTCGAATGAAGTTCATTTGGCCCTTGTTGAGCCTGAACGGCTTCAGAAGGCTGTCCGTCATCGAAGGGGGACATGTCGCCGAAAGGAGGACCATCTGTATGTCCATCTGGGCGCATTGGCGGGCCAATGTTTGCCACTTCGAGCGACGATCGGGGTGGCACTGGAGGATGTCGTGGAACTCGTCTATAAAGACCCTCTTTATCCTTTTTCCGACCGGCTGCACCAAAAGACTGAGTGAAACGTCAGTATAGCCAGCAGGATCCCATGAGGGCGGCTTACCTTTGGAAGACCTCCATACTGAGATGCTCCACCTGTAAGAAGAGGTTCTGTACGTTTTCGCCAACGTCCTTTGACGCGCTGTAGTTGTGGCAGCGAATGCCGGCCTTTGCGCACCGCTCATATTGCTGCTCCATCAGTGACCTGAACGGACAAATCACGACAGAAATTCCTGGGGCATCGAGAAGGGGGGGGACGGTCCAAAGCAGGCTCTTCCCTCCTCCTGTCCTTAGCACCACGGCCAGATCCCTTGGGTCCCCTTCCACGATTGCCAGTAGGGCATCCATTTGCTCTGTGCTCTTCTCACGAGCATTGGGGTCTCCAACGATGCGTGCGATGGCGGAGCGAATGGACTCACGTATGCCTGTGGTTTTTGGATCTGGGGTAGAAGGAACGATGAAGTCGGCCAGAGAATCGCGGTCGCTGTCGTCACTAACGACTTCCACTTCATCATCAGAGAATAAGGGGCGACTTGTTTTGCCCATGCCACTGCACACTCGCTTTGGTGGGGTCTCCAGCCATTGCTCACCGGCAAGGTCGGAGTCTATCGGTTCTGGAGCTCGTCTCTTTCTCTGTCCAAGAGGAATGATGGGCTGAGATTCCGTAACCGCAGTAGGTTTTCGACGTAGCAACTTCAGCTGGCGTGGACAAGGGCTCGAAAGTGGAGTGTTGGAGTCCATTTGGGTTACCTCGGCAGACAGCCAGTCTGCATCCTCATCCCCGGTGTTACTGCCGACAGGTCTTGTGACAGTGGGCCTGCCTGGAGGCTGAGATGGGAGGGGACTGGAAGAGAAGACGTCGAGCTCCATCAGAAACCGGCGGCGCTTTGCAGGGGATGGTTTCTGCACAGGCCCGCCCGCTGGAGCATGGGGAAAGTCTTGGCCAAGACGAAGGGGGGGAGGCACGCCGGCAGCTGCCGGGTGAGACGTGTGAGAACCTTGCGCAGTGGAGGAATGAAACTCAAAAGAGGCCATGACCTCAGCGTTGGCACTGGGCAAGGGCATGGGGGGAGAATCTGGGCAGGGACGAGAAGATGAAGGAGGAATGATGGAAGCTGCGAGGTGCGATGTAGGAGGCACTGTAGCTGCCTCTGCCGCGATGTCGACAGTCTGTGTGGAGGCAGAGTGACAGATGCGAGGGTTCGTGCGAGATAGAGCAGCAGTAGAAACCGCGACTGTTGACGACGTGGACAGCGACGCTTGCAACTTCTGCACCACTGCGTCTGCGATTGCGCTACACAGTTCGGGTACCATCTCAGACACCACCAATTTCACTGCATCCTTGCCAGCAGCAGGGCCACCCCGGGATCTTACCACTGTGAGTGGCTCCTGCACTGGAAATGGGCCCAGCCCTAGAAAAGAGTGCCACTCCAGGCATAACCACCTCTGCCTCTCGATGTCGTTATGCGTCAAGCGTGGGTGATCAGAGTCCGTTCTTCCGTAGTGGATGTGGTCGACGCCCACTGAGTGGTCTGCAGCTTCCGCGAGTGCGTCATCCAGCGCAGAAAAGGTGACATCGGGAGATATGAAGTGTCTCGCCATCGTGATGGCCCCTTGGCGGTAGTCGCGAGAACCCCAACTGCAGCCGAACAGCTCGTCATTCTTGGCCAGGAACCTGCTGTAAAATTGGTCTGGCTCCAGTCTCTTTCCTTCACGCATGCAAAGATAACTGTCCCAGAAGGGTACTGAGTTCAGAAAATGAATCGTCGTTCGAATTGGAAGCTAATCTTCACCTTTTGTGCGTCTCCGACGCCTCTGCGCCATACACGAGCCCCACCAGCAGCGCTTCTGCTTCTCGCAGCCCCCCCCCAATGAGCTCAAGCAGCAGCTGTGCAACCTGTGAAGGAGGGAATGACGGAATGCAAGAGTCTCTACCAGCTGCGTTGCTCATCTTGCCGTCCCTCGTCACGATGAACATCTCCCCGCTCCGGAACTGGATCCCTCGCTGCCGGTCCCCGTTCCTTAGCTGCGTTCGTAAAAATTGAGCCACCCGAGTGGAAACCCCCGCCGTGATGAATAGGATGTGAAGGACGTTGTCCCAAAGTCTCTCGCACTTTCCGAGGAGCGATTTGACCTGGGGGATGTCCCAGCAAAGCTTCCCCTCGAAGTCTAGGCTCGCAAGTTTGTAAACATCCACCAAGTGGTAGAACATGTGCCGCTGTTTTTCGCTGAAGGGTTTTTCGTCCAAAAAACTGTAGCCCCGCGTGTCGTTCGAAAGGTCGTCGATTACGTGGAGTCCTTCTGGCACGACCCGCTTGCACTGCACAATGTGGTCGTACGCCATCCAGATCCCCCCGATCGCCTGCTTCAGCCCTTCTCGAAGCCTGTCCAGCGACATCGTCTGAGTTCCGACTGTGAACGACTGGTAGTCCGAGGCTATCGTAACCTTGGGGTCCTTCATCTCTGAGAACACCAGTGACGAGGCATATTCTGACAGCTCCGTTACCATGTTGAACGGGGTCGACTTCCCCAACTTCAACACCAAGGAATGTAGCTTCCCCACCCGCCTGTGACCGACAGTTAGCTTGAGCCTTTGCCTCTGTGAACGAGACTCACTTGATTAACTCTTCCTCGACTGTGAAGTCCTCGACAAACGCTTGCAGCAGCGTCGTCTGTCGCATCAAATACTTCAACTTCGCCAAGTCTGGAGTGAGCGAAGACGGCCCGTAGAAATTACCATCCCTCCGCAGGGCCTTTAGCCAAATCCACTGCTGAATGACGTCCTTCCAACGCTCCCCACCCTGGGCAGACACAATGCTCCACAGGAAGCTTTGGCAGCACGACGTTGCCCCGCTTGAGTGCTCCCTTCTCAGCGCATCTCCGAGCGCCCGAATACACGAGCTCTGTTCCCCAGACAGGACGAAACGGAATCCTTCTGTGCTGGACGTGTCGAATGCAGACCGGAGGATGGCTGCCAGCATTTCCTTCGTAAAGGCCTGGTACTCCTCGTTGGAGTCTGGAATTGTTTTCCAGTGCTTCGCCCTGTAAACACCAGCCTTGGTCAGAAAGTACTGCAGGGTACGCCATCGTGGGCAAGACTGACCTTTCGCTTGGTATGTCCTCGCCGTGCATGAGCAGCTTAAGCACCGTCAGCTTGCTTGCACGGCCGTTGAGCGCTTCCCGACCGATTCTGAACAGCTCGTCGACCGCCTTGTCTAGACCAGGAAAAATGCCGCCAAGCTCGCCGTTTTCGCGCCTTCCTTTGAGCGCAAGCGCTCTCTCGCGGAGTGTCCTGCTGGCCCTAACTTCAGGCAGGTATGTCAGCCACCCTGTTACTCTCAACAGCGCCGGAGGCGTCCGGTCCTTGTCAGTGGCGATCGCTGCCTCCCCAGCTGTACCCGACGAGGCCCCGACTTGCTTGAGGGCCTGGTGCAAAGCCAGCTCCTCGCCTACTTTCAACCCCTCCTCGACCTCAAAGTACACTCTCCCCACGGCCTGGAATAGTACCTGGACCTTGCAAGCTTCGTACGTGAATGTCTGGAGTGGCCCACGGTTGTGAGCTGTCCGTTCATGTTTTTTCACCACGTCTTCACTTTTCACAGCATATCGACACCCCCCAAACCGGCACGCAAAGCCCTTCTCTGGGGATGGCAGGCCCTGCACGGCAGGCCCTCCTGGTCTGGGAAGAGGTACTTCCTCTGGAAACCTGTACACATCACGGTGCTCGGCGAAGGCCTGTAGCTCCCGGGTGGCCTCGGGCGAAATCGATGCCTTGTGCTGAATTTTGCAGTGGCCCTTGGCCATGTCGGAGGTCAGGCAGACCCCGCACGCACGGCAGATGAAGATGGCCAGCCCGCGGTGGAACCATACGCCAAGAGTGTCGAGCACAGCACCCCCTTCGAGGTAGTTGACATTCGGATCGAGGACCACCCTGTTCTCGCGTACTAAGTTAGACCGAGAGCACGTCAGTAAGCTGCATACTCTGCTGTCGAGGTCGCTTACAATTTTCCTTCGCGCCTTCCGGCAGCTTCTCACCGGGAATATCGGCACCTGAGTCTTTCGGTCACCTTATGTTCAAACACTGGCTTACCCAGCAACTCACTTGTTTTCCCCGTGCTGTCCGGCACCGTAACGTTGGCGGCTGGAGCTGGCTCCTCCCGAACTCGTGCAGCTGCGTAGATTCACATCAGATGACTGCATACCGGAGATATGTGAGTGCTCACCTGCTGGCGCCTCAAAAATAATGGTACCCTCGGGCACGTCGTGAATCTCTCGAGCGTGCTTTTTCCCTCGGTCCCTCCTGTTCACCGAGATCGAACACTGGGGGAAGGGACAAACGAGCTTCCCGCCCTCCAAGCGGAAACGAAGCGTCATGCCGCCTACCTCGAAAGAGACAGGGGTGACGTGGTAGTTCCAGCTGTGCTTTTTTCCAGGGGATTTATTGGGGGCAAGGCAGCCAGGCATGGGACACAGAGGCGAGGACATTGTTTCTAGTGGTATGGAATGCAAGGCAGAAAAGTGGGCTCCCTCCCTCCCTCCTTCCCTCCTTTTATTGCCCTCCCCAGTGCCATCTAGCTCTAGACCCCCCCAAGGATCGAAACAGTACCCTTCCTTGGCACTGCTACTGAATATCGGACAGCCGGTATTGGTTGCGAAGGGAATGTAGCAGTAGCCTTTCTTCCCTGTGCTAATTACAATCTCGGTGTGACGGCCATGCACTATCATCACATGGATTGAGCCTCCCTTCGACAAATCGATGCAGAGCATGCTGTAATGTGGGCAAAGTGCCTCCCCTTCCTCGACATTCTTACAGTCTTAGATCTGAACTTATCGACAACACTTTGTTCGCCAAGGGAAGGCTCATTGGGATCTGACTGCCGTCAACAAGGGCTGCTGTTGTTGGGCTGTGCTGTACATAAGACCACTCTACCCCGTAATTAAATCTAATTTACAGTAGGAATGGCAACACCGCAAGGAACACCAGCGCCACAAAGGTGGTAGACTACGGCAGGAACAGGGACAGTACGGCATCATTGACGAACACCTGGAAAAAAAAAAAAAAACAAGACGACGAAGGAAAGAGGAATAGAAGTCCAGGATGGTAGTGAAAAGGACAGAAATGTGGAGCTGGGCGGGAGTAGAAACTGAGGGAAGAAGAGGATGGCGAGAGGTGCTGGCCAAAATGGGAGCAATGTAATAGGAACGGGGATGGGGACACAGGGATTCGGGGATGCGGGGATGCGGGGACAAAGGGACGAGGGGACACAGGGACACAGGGACACAGGGACACGGGGGTGGGGAGAGGAACAAGGGTGAGGATGCAGGGATGGGGACACAGGAACAGGCACATGGGGACAGGCACACGGGGATGCAGGGATGCAGGGATGTGGGGACAGGGACACAGGGAGGCGGGGAGGCGGGGACACAGGGACACAGGGACACAGGGAGGTGGGGAGGCAGGGACACAGGGACATGGGGAGGCAGGGACACAGGGACATGGGGAGGCAGGGACACAGGGACATGGGGACATGGGGACATGGGGACACGGGAATGGGGGAGGCAGGCCATACGAGGACAGGTGGACACACGCGCCCATGGGTAGTATTGGCATGACGAAAGCATACAGAGACGGGGACAGTAGCGGGGACAGTGGCGGTGACGGGGACGCAGGGACAGAATTAACCCAAAAAAGGAAGTCGGGGACGGGAATGGAGTACGGGGTTGGAGTCGGGGACACATATGGATAGGTGATCCCGTGGACTTTTCACGGGGGCTTCCATTTCAACTTCACATCGATAACCAGGACCCTGCCAAAGTGAAATTTTGAGTCTGATTCAGTTCCATAAGCCCATTGCAGCTTTATGATACATGTCTTATAGGCGACACATCACAGTGCAATATGGAAAGTTCCCTTCATTTTGGCAGGCCCCGACTCAGGACCACCAGAAAATTCATGCATTGCAGTTGCTCGCTTGGCGATATAGTACGTTGAGAACAGGCTTACCTTCACACACCCACTAAGACGCAAGCACCCATGCAGCGATTCAACTTGCGAGGCTTTCCAGATTCTCTCCGATCGCATAATGCAAACTCCCTCCAATCCCTCGGTTCCATACACGTATCCCCGTCTACTTACTGAGGAAGAACTGAAAGGATGTATCGCACAGATTTGTAGTCACCCACCATTGCACTACCCATTTGACATGATCTCGCTCTCAGAGACACGATAAGTTTCCTACGAGTCCCTTGCGCCGGGTAGCAAGTTTAGGTATTTCTACAGTATACTTCCCCGGCATGACTCAGCGCAGTGTGGCAAGTGGGTATTGCCTGCATGGGGAGCACCCAAAGCTCACAGGTGGGCGTGAATTTAGACAGTGGTTCATGTACGAGTTGTCACGATGGCTTGAGGAGGGTGGCATCAAGGTATGTGGCATTTTTCTGGAACCTGTTGAGGAAGCCGATGGAGCTGTATCGTGTTGATTATAGCCAAATGTGGTGGAAGTGCTCCCAAGGTGCTGAATGGCATCAAGGAAGGGCTAGAGAGCCTCCAGCACGGCGGGGTCAATACCCGCAAGCTGATAGCATGTCCACAAGAAACCGAACTTTGAGAGCGGAGTCCGTTCCATTCGTATCAACTACTGCTGTTCAGAACCCTTACATTGCAGTCAGTTTCTCGTATCAGTTCAGGGCGATACACCGCTTATATCTGTGTCACTAAGACATACATGTTGAGCTTGCGGATGTATGGATGGCTCATCCAAGATGACAATGTGACAACCTCTAGAAGCTTACGAAATTCAAGCTGAGTTATACACACCGTTGATTGACAGCTACTTCTACCCCATCATGCTGAGTTTGGCGAATTCTGGCTGGTCCCGCATTGCTTTAGCATGTGCAAGCTTGTACAACATACCCCGTAGGTACTATTTACCAAAGCGATGTAGACTTTAACTTCAACACCCGCCCCAGGCTACTTGTCGCCGTCACGGAACATCCCTGTCACGTGTTTCCATCATTGCTCATCGTAGCACATCTACTCCCACTGGTGGCATTCAATATCATACGAAGGACAGAGCATGCAATTCGCAGAATTCAAGGTAGTTTGCCTCACCAGCGAAGTACCTTCTTCCTATTGACGTTTCTCTTCTGTGAAACAGGAAGGAAAAGAGCGACACTCTGCGCGCCGACATGTCATGCCCAGCCGTAAAGGTGTACATGATCCACCTTTCGCACACCACCGTTAACGACGTTATGCTGTGTTGTTCGTCGGAACTGGCAGAGACACAAGGTTTCGAAACTCGTTTCATGTGATTACATTGGACTATACCTTGCCTCCTTATCACCTCGCGACGTTTTAGAAAAACCTTCCAGAACCACGTAACCACAGGTCTCTTATCATAAAAAGCGTTGGTTTCAAACCCATGACTCAGGGTTTTACTCCTTTGACTCTTCCTGTGCGTGTCAATGTTGCCATCACTCCACTCAGCATTGACTGTCCGTCCTAGGTATTCGTCAATGACTGACTCTGTCCATGCCGCCTCACCGTTCGATCACGCAAAGGCAGACATCATTTTACGTTCGTCTGATAACATCGACTTCCGTGTCTTCAAGCTCTTCCTCTCCCTCGCATCCCCATTCTTCAAAACCCTCTTTGACATTCCCCAACCTGCCGAAGCGAGTGATGATCAGGAGGTCAAGGAAGGCCTTGCTGTCGTTCCCGTCATAGAGGACAGCAAGACCCTCAATGCCCTCCTCCGGTTCTGCTACCCATGCACGTTAGCAGACGACCCCAGTCTAGAGGTGCTTCAGGACGCACTCGATGTCCTCGAAGCAGCCAGAAAATATTCTATCGATGCGATCGAGAAGAAGGCTCGCCAGGCGATTTCGAGCCCCAAGATCCTCGAGGCGGAACTGTTGCGGTGTTTTGTGATCGCACATCGGGGGCGTTTACGGGAGGAGACCCTACTTGCTGCGAGACAGACGCTGACACTGCCTCTCATTCCTGGCTGGTTTCAAGAGATAGAGCTGATCAGTGCAGCCGATCTCCTTGCCCTGCTCACCTACCACAAGAAATGTGGAGATGGTGTGTATGCTCTGCGAGACGACATTTCGTGGATCACATCTCATTACGGGAGCAATGAAGCTTGTACCTGGTTGCATGGCCAATACTACACATATACATATACGAATACCAACCGTACCAACCGTACCAACCAGCAGGGCCAGCAGGGCTATAGCAACTGTAACTGTCCAAGGGCATCTTCGTCCAAATACATGCTATTCGGCAACCAGTCGCTCCAGTGGTGGGATGATTTTATGGAGGAGACTTACAAGGAATTGCGAGACAAGCCTTGCGAAGCAACCGTGCAAGCCACTGCAGAGAAGACGGTTCAGTCCGTTAAAGCGCTGGATTGTGAGGCCTGTTCGCAAAAGGTGACCGAGGGCATGCGCGACCTTTCGGATTTGTTCATGAAGAAAGTAGAGGAGGTCGTTTCTCAGGTAAGTCGTATTCTCGCGGTTAGTCCCTGCAAATCTTGACTCGGTTTTTTTTTTTTTTTTGATAGATTGAGCTGGAGTTGGACTTTTGATGCATCGCGTGGCGAGGAGAGGTTCAAGTTATTGGTCAGGGTAAGAGTGGAGCGCCTGTGTACGGGTATGTGTACATCTCGATGTCTACTACTCAATCCTGGGGAAATGCATCGAAGTGTAAGTGTCGGTAAAAGTCCATGTTGCAGACATTCAAATCAACCCCATCAACAAGAAACGTGTTGCATCCAGAGGATAATGTACATTTGCAGGAATGTGAACAAAAATTGAAGTATAATCAATTCTGGGTCCCACCAACACGTCGTGACCCGCTCCTCGGGAGAGAGATGGTTCACTAGTGAGTGCACGCTGGATGGCGCGTATGTGGATCGGGTTGAACAACAGTCTAGTCCTGGTAAGGATGAGACATGTTACATCAAGACGGCACGAATGATCGAAGGTCCCCTGCATCAATGACCCATAAAGTGCGACCTATAAGTCTCTACTCGCCTGGATACGGTGGCTACGGTCGCCATCCACTGTAGCGTTCTGGCGGTTAGCGGCCATCGGTTCGTGTGGTGGCGATGTGGGTGGTCTTCACAGACTCTCACCGCCGTCCAGCCCCCAGAAAGACTCAAACTGAAGGTCTGTTCACGACTTTACTTCGATCAAGTCTGACTGTCATCACGATTAAATCGTAGGCGAGTAAGCGACTTGACGTTGGCACGAATCGTACCCAAGCTGGTAGCCTG